>CAUYRT010045864.1:0-79914 GCA_963574885.1 Lepilemur ruficaudatus
CATTCTCCTCCACAGTGGACCTTCAGAATTTGCTCCTTCAAACTCTTTCGCACAAAAGTAAAGAGTACATCTGGGTTTGACTAGATTAGGAACATGCTTATGTTTACCAAAAATTGGTTGAGACCTGTTGTGTGCAATGAAAAGAAGAAAATAGGTAAGACAAGGCGGCCACCATGTTCAAGGAGCTTTCAGCATAAAAGGGGAAACTGACGTAATTGATCTTTGCGAAGCAGCTCCATGAGCATTAGACTTCGCACGTGTTCATTCACTAAGCGATCAATAATTAAGCGCCTTCCATGAACCAAGACCAATTCAAGGATACAGCCTGATATAGATGGGTAACATGCACTTGTGCTACTGTGGCACCCTGGAAGTGAGTGGCAACCAGAGAAAAGAAAGGGAGCAAGAGCTTTGGATAGCTAATATTCAGCATTTGTGAAACCTTTCCCATGTTTCAGTCACTCTACTAAATATTTTGGTTTTAACTCATGTAATCTTCATTGAAATTTTTTGAAAGGGGAATTAACATCCTCATTTTATAGTTGAGGGCACTAAGATTTAAAGAGTTTAAGTAATTCACGACACAATCACATAATTTTCAGTAGAAGTATTTGTGTCACTAACTGTAATCTTTTTTCGTTGTTGTTTAAAAAAATTGGCATCCACATGACACAAAAAGAATACATATAGAAAAACATCCCTATGGACTTACTGTAAATATGATTTCCTCTGGGCAGTAGAACTGAAAGAGAAAGATAAAAATGATCATTTTCTACTCTTTATTTCTTAGAGGTGATTTGAATATTTTTATTACAACTGTCATGCATTATTTCGTAGTAAAACTCTTCTGCTTTAAAAAAAAGGAGTTATCTAACCTAAGCAAGAGTAATTCTAACCCTAAGTTCTCTTACTGCAAATATTATTCCCTGAGGTACCATATTGTTTTGCATCCCAATTCCAATATATAATAAAATGTGTAGAAAACAAGTCTTTATCCCCTTTACCCTCTGCAGGAAAGTTCTCTGGGTGGCCTTGGGCCAACCCAGGTATCCCCTTTTCTTCCTGATAATTCTTGAGAATAGCTGTAGAATGTGCAGGGAATGCAACATCCTAAGATAAGGCGGAGCTCCCAGAACAGCTCTGGCTCTGTTCCAGCCCCTAGAACAAGATGTCCTCAACACTCTAGCCCAGAGGTGTCATAATCCCCCAGAGTATAAAACCCAGGGCAGGCTGCTTTCCAGGATCCCTCAACTGCCTAGGCAGCTTTCCTAAGCCTTGGGAGACTGGCTCACCAGGAACCCTAGGTTTCTGTAGTCCCTTGCTGCAATCTGTAATAAACCTGTGTTGTGAAACTTGCTGTGTACATGGTTCTTCTGTCTCACTAGACTTAAACAAGTTGGTAACCAATGTACAGCAAACCTGTTTCATACCCTCTTTTGAATAATTCATCAGAAAAAGTTCTCGAGCCCGTTTGGTGATAACAAAACCCTGTTTACTGAAAGAAAAGTAAAAAGCTGTTAACCATGTTAAAACATGTCCAAACATTCCTACTAAGCCTTCAGAGACTGGTGGCAGCAGTCCCTCAGGAGTTGTGGGTTGCAGACAAGATCCTGCCTTGTGAGAGTCACAGTACAGACATTATGCTCTGAGAGTGCACACGCAGAAGGTCTGCGTCATTCTTTTGTTGTTGGTTTGGTTTTGGTTTTTTTTCTTTTTGATTCTCAGAAGCAATTGATCTATATAATTCTCTGGGAGTTATTTACTACCTCTTCAGTAATAAAAGAGACATAGAAAGGAAGAAAGCAAATGTGGCAAGAGTCTTTACATTTGCAGAATTATGTTCTCTGTACAAAAACAGAAGGCTATTTCTTTTGTCTCTTCCATCTAAGCTCAGTTAGAATTATCTTTCCTTAGAAATCAAAATAATGGAGAAAATGAAACAATTGGCATACAATTGAAGAGAATAAATAAATACATGAATATTAAGTTTAGGAAGCCCGTTCATTGGTTCTGACTATAAAGTCATACTCTTTCTATATTTAGTCATCAGAAGAGGACTTTTCCTTGGATAGAAATATAAGAAAGTCTTATTAATGGAAAAAGCCAAACTAGAAGTTTCAGGGTTTAAGATGTAACTCCAAAATAGCAGTAATAATTGTTCTAAGTGGTCAACTTTTTAATGCATTAATAAGCTTAGAATTAGAATTCTGTAGTAGAACTTCCCTTGAGTGTCCTTGCTCTACTTAAAGTAAAAGCAATCATCACTGGATCCATTTTCCTTTTCCCTGGAGCTTGCCTTTCCTAATTAAGGGAGATAGTAATGGCACTTACATTTCATCTAATCTGGCTTTAGGTAATTATGGTTTATTGTAGCAATTACAAGTTACATTTATAATGAACAATAAAGGAAAACACCTTTCAAATGCAGTTTATTAGGCTTTGAAAGTCTGCTAAAGAACGAATAGTCAAGATATATTTATTGGGCAATCAAATCCTTTAGTGACAATATCAAGTTAAGTCTGAGAAATTCACATCTATGGCTTTCTTTAAACTGTAACTCCGAACCCATTTCCTTCACAATCCTCCCCTAATTAAGCCCAGAATAGTACACCATTATAGTACACCCTCAGAATTGTATATAGATAATCCATGATATTAACTTACATAGTCCATAAAATTATACTTTTAATTATTTTTTCTGTTTGTAGTCTTTCCATTTATATGTAAATTCCGTGAGAGCAGACATCCTCATCTCTATTTTGTTTCTTTTGTTTCTTTCTACAGCTCCTATGCAAAGTCTGCCTTGTGCCTTTCTTTCTCCTCACCTGTCATTTATGTTTCCTTCACTTGGTGGGCCCCTCGATCATCTCAAGAGCCAAGTGGGGCCCTGAGCCTTTGGTAAGTTCTTTCTGATCATTCTAAGACCAGTTTGTTCTTTCTACTGATCCCCTACAACATTTCCCACATTGACTCCTATAATATTATTGTCTCATATGATTAAGGATTATTAGTTCCTTAAAAGAAAAAAAATATATTGGCTCATCCACCCTGTCGTGTATTATGAAACATTGCCTGTTCATTCAAAGAGTATTTATTGATTTTTTGTTTCAATCTTGAGCCTTCATCCTTTCACTCCAGACTTTCTATCTAGTATAATCTTATATAATGGCAGCTCTTTAACTACCATCTACAGACCATTAACTTCCAATAACTCCAACTTAGACATCTTCTTGAGAGATCAAGGCACATATATTTAGTATATTCTCAATATCTCCATTTAAATATTCCATGGACACCTAAAATTCGACCAATCCAAAACTGAAATCATCATCTCTCTCCACCGTAAACATCCACCTTTTTGTTCAAGCTGAAAACCTCAGAATCAACTTTCACACCATCTGACCTCTTCCTCACCCATCACATCCAAATCTGAATGAACTGTCTCAACCATCCCTTTTGTTCTTTGCATCTGCCACTACCTTAGCCCAGGGCATCGCTATCTCTCAGCTAAACTACTATTGTAGGTTATTAACTGTTCTGCCATGGAAATCAGTAGATAAGGATCAGCATCCTTAAACAGCCCTACAAAACCTCAGGTGATTGCACCCTTACCTATCTTTCTAACTCACCTTCTGTTACTCTCCCCCTTGTTAACTGTGGTCTAGAAACTTGGGAATCCTTTAATTTCCCATCTGAAGGTCTTATTAATATCATGCTATTTCCATACTGGAATGCTCTTCTTACCCCCATTCACAAAGCTGATTCCCCTATCTGTCAGTTCTCAGCTTAACCTTCTCACAAACTGGGTTATTCCCTCACTAAACACCTAATATCTTTTCATGGTAACTATCACATTCAATATTATATTTTTCCATTTTCCTCTTCCCCAATAGGGACAAAACATGGTTATGTTGCTCACCACTATATTGCCAGGACTTCAATAACTGTCTGGCAAGTAATACGGGCTCAATAAGTATTTGCTGAGTGAATAGTTAATAACCTAACCATTTTACAATTTCACACCATATCTGTTATGGTCTGAATGTGTCCCCCAAATTCACATGTTGAAACTTAATCACCAATGTGATAGTGTTAAGAGGTGGCGCCTTTAGGAAGTGATTAAGTCATGAGGACTTAGCCTTCATGAATGGAATTAGTGACCTTATAAAAGAGGTCCAAGAGAGGTGTTCACCCCTTTTGCCCTTTGCCCTGCTGTCCCTTCTACCCTGTAAGGATACCTAGATGGTGCCATCTACAAGGAACAGGCCTTCACCAGACACCAAACCTGCCTGCACCTTGATCTTGGACTTCCTTGCCTCTAGAACTATGAGGAATGAATTTCTATTTTTTCTAAATTACCCAGTCTCAGATATTTTGTTATAGTGGCATAAACAGACTAAGATAATATCCTTTTATTGATGTCTTTTCTCAGTGCCTAAGTTTCCTCATCTGTAAAATGCAGCCAATAATAGTACCTGCCTCAGAGGATTGTAGTGAGAATTAAATTAATTCATGTAAAGGGCTCAAACAATACCTGGCACATGATAAGTGTGATATGGTTTTATTGTTTTTGTTTTTTTAAAAAAAAAATCACCACACAAAACAAAGCTGTTGTAAGTGTATTTGTCTAAAATGTCCCACTTTTTAGATAGCTAATTTATGCATATCTTCAAATTTTCTATCTAGAGATGGAAGATTGGTTGCATATAGATGATTCTTTACAAAATTGTCTCGAAGTCCTGGCATTTTACATAATTCTTTTCAGTAGTGCGAGCACTTAAAATGAGATCTACTCTTTTAACAAATTTTTAAGCGTACAATACAGTATCGTTAACTATAGGCACAACGTTGAACGGCAGAACTCTAAACTTAATTGTCTTGCATAGCTGAAATTTATACTCATTGTTAAAAGATAAACTTTGGTAGATTAAAATTTTATAGAGTTTATTTGAGCAGCCAGGATTCATAAATCAGGCAGCTACAAACTGGAAGTGGTCGGGGCTCTACGCAAGGCGCATGAGGGGAGGGCTTTTATAGGGTGAGCATGGAAGCAAGCCAAAGAAAATATTTGATTGGTTAAAGTGGAGCAGTAGCCTTATTTGGATAATTCCAGTGGAAAGTCCCTAGTTAAACATTAGTTGGCACCTTCTGATTGGTTAAAACCATTTAAGCTGAGTTGGGTTTCAGTTTGCTTACACAGGAACTCAGGACACTGGAGTTGTCTCAGTCTAATACCCTGGCCTCACAATTAGTTATTTTAAACCATTTAACAGCAACTCTCCATTCCCCTCTGCTCTCGGCCCCTGGTAACTACCATTCTACTCTCTATTTCTATGAGTTTGACGATTGTAGATACTCTATATAGATGGAATCATGCAATATTTATCCTTCTATGTCTGGTCATTTCACTTAACATAGTATCCTCCAGGTTCATCCATGTTGGCGCATATGACAGGATTTCCTTCTTTTTTAAGGCTGAATAGTATTCCATTATTTGTATATACTGTATTTCCTTTATCCACAATTTTAAGTAAATTTTTGAGTTATAAGTGTAACTCTAAGTGAACTACATGTTAATAATAAAAATTTCTTTAAGTGTTTATCCCATTATTTTTCAAATGCCTCTTATAATTGATATGGTAAACTTTAAAAGTTGTTTTACTAAATTTATTCTTCAGTGTATTTAAGTCATTGCTGTGTTATGACAAGAAAGTATAATTTAGTGAATTCTCCCTCTGCTACATGTTCTCTTGATAAAATACTCTGTTTATTATTTATAACATTATGAAACTTTAAAAAACAATGTATTAAGTCTTATCTGTTTGTGGGGGGAAACCTTTGTATGATCTTGGACTTTGAAAGTAAGATAATTTATAATATTTAATATATCTTTTCTTACCCTGGCCTGCCAAGAGCTCATCAAAATCTTATCTCTTGGCAAAAGGCTCTAACTATTTTTCAAAGATGTTAAATTAATACTTATAGTCTTATTAGGGCAACTAGTTATAGAGTGAAGGGGATCAGAATACACCACCCAAAAATACACCACGTTCACATGGTATTGTTTTAAATTGAGGGCAATTGAGACTCAATAAATGTAGAAAGAAACTTCCCTTATTTGACTAAAAGCAGCATCTTCTGGGAAATAAGGCTTCTATTAATTCCCTCTTCAGAGCAGATCTCATCCCAAAAGGGAGAAGGTGAATAGAATCTACCACAAATTCCTTCTCCAGAGTTTTATGGACCTGAAGAAGAGGAAAAGACTACTCAAACCTGTATGGACAAACATTATCCCAGTCTTCTCTCATTTATTGTCCTAAAAATCCATTTTTCCTTCCTAAAGAAACTATGTTGTTCTTCCCATAGGTGCCTTCTCTCTTCTCTCCCTATCCCCTACTAAGTTAGGTATAAAAGTCTTTAACTTTTTTAAGCCAGCTATGCTACTTTTGTTGGCTCTCTTATACATACAAATAACTTTTTTTCCTGTTAATCTGTCCTTTGTTAGTTTAATTCACAGACCCCCAGGAAATAAACTAAAGTTTTTTTCCCCCTACAAGAGCTAAATTGTACATTCTCAAATAATAAAATAAAATAATAGACTCATATTCATGCTAACCTTCAAATCCTTGCCATGTGACTTTCTTTTGGAATAAATCACTTAAAAAACAAATCTATTTGAAACATCAACACAGTACTTGTTTAGATAAGAACCAACATTGGTTTGAGTGAGACTGAAGTCTATTCTGTGCAAGTAATGCTAACATGCAGTCCTAATATGTCTTTTAAAAGTGCGGTGTTGAGCTAGGACAGTCTCCACATTGGCCATGCTCACAGCCATGCTCAGGGACGTCTGCTATGAAGCAGCTGATGGCCAGCTGTGTTTTTGCTGTGTTTGGCCACCCTCCTTACATACCTTCAAACATCCTATGTCTACTCTCATCTACATATTTTCTTTAACATGATTAGGGTCCTGCAGACTCAATCCTAGAGACTTAATAAATGAAGTGTACCTTTCATATATATTTGATTTTCAACTCATCTGGGCTCTAAAGTAAGTTAACAGGGTGAAGTATTTTCTAACAGTAGATCTAAAAGTAAATCAGGGAAAATATTTTTCCTCCAGTTCTGGGTAGCATTTCCCACTCTTTTCCTGTCTGAGAGGGAAAATTTGTAGCAATATATGATGGGAGCCTATTCTTTTTACTTAGGTCTTTTTTAGTTTGCAAAATGCGTGTTTCAAAAAGTAAGTATTTGAGTTTGAAAATAGTTTGTTTTGTAATACTAAAGAGGCAAAAGCAAACTTAAATGTGATATGTTATTAAATACAGAGCTCCAGAAAAGTACATGAATATATCTTATCCCATTAAACTTCAACAATGTAGTGATGTTGGTACTGGTTTGGAAATGCTGTTGTGATATGACTTTAAAAGGAATCACTGGACAAGCACATTATGTCAAAGGACACAAATAAGTGACTTCAATAAATGGAACATCCTTAAACCTTTTAATTACTTGTGAAATTTAAATACTGAAGTAGTAAAATTATAAGCAAATATACATGGCAATTTTGCTTCCCCTCCTGCTTTCAAAGAAATAAAATAGTTGTATCATTCCTACCTCACACAACAAAGCTTTCTGTTTATCATCTTTCCATTTAAAATCTTTGAGTTTTCAGTTAATAAGAAGATATTTCCCTAATCACTATCATCTTACTTAAAAAGAGCCAGTAGTAGCTGAGAATCATTCCTTGAGGACCTCACTCCCAGTCCTACTTGCAGAGACACTAGGTGGGAGGGTCTGGCTCAGTCTTGACCATCTCATCTTGCTCTTTGCTCAGGCCCTTTGTTTCCCATGAATCAAGGTTCCCAGGTGTTGTCATTAGTCATGCTATGACCTTCACATGCACCTTGCTGGACATTGGTGCACACACCATTCTAGAAGGCAATCCAGTTTCTATAAAATCCCATTCTATCTAACTTAGGACAAATCTATATGATATAACTACATGTGCATTTAAATTCATTGGCCTTATAAGTACCTTCAAAAGCAACAGAATTTAAACCTTTTAAACAAAGGGCGCCTGCAGTAAATGCTATAGAAGTAAAATAAATGGGTCATACACTCAATTGCCTGTGCTCTACAATGTAGAACAGTGGAAGGAGAGCATGCCTGGCTGGCAGTGCTGAGGTATAAGGCAAAGCTCACAATGGGGTTTCTTTTGAAAAATGTGTGGGCTGCTTCTTTGCACTCTAAATACCCTGCAGAAGGCTGGGATTTAATTTGCTAGCCTTCCATTTCTGGGTAATTTGAAGCATGCTTCTTATAGTTCTCCCCTCCCCCGATGTGAGGAAATTTAGCCCATGGAGCATATTTCCACGAGAAAGAGACATCTGTAGTTCTGCCATTATACAGGCGTCATCTTGGCATTCCTTTCTACCTACCAAAAACTTTTTGAAAAAGGGATTCATTTAATCCCCCTTTTAATGTGACCCAATATGTTTTCACAAATGGGAGATTTTCTCAAATGTGGCATTCATAACACTCTGCATGGGTTTAGGTGGCATGAGTAAATCAAACAGGGAACCTCACCATTTTGACAGTCTGATTTAACTGGACCATTTTAAAGCACTACGAGCAGCCAAGAGCAAACACAGACAAGCCAACCAAGGAATTTTTAAGCTGTTCCAATTGAACCACATGTTTATTCACACGGACAACCTCGATCACCTGAAAAACTCTGAATTTAATTATATTCCATGCTTTTAAGGATTTCATTAGCGATTTTAGAGACAAGAATTTCTCTGTGCCCTACCAAAAGAAATATTTGTGGTTAACAGAGATGCACCTGCATGGTCTAGAGCCATCATTCTCAATCTTAATCACTACATCACCTATTCAAACCCTCCCCCCCCCGCCGAGAGCATGTTTGGGCCAGTACTATACATAATTGTTTGGTTAATTCCATAGGAAGCTTGAATCACCTAGGTTAATTTGAGCCAGTCCACACTATTGGCTTTATATTTAAGCATCACGAGGCAAATGGGCCAATTGTTGTTTCATGTAGAATAATTAGCTCATAATCTGTTCATTTAAGCAGAAGGCTGATGTAGAGAGAAAAGCTCTGACCACACTTATTCAACCCAAATTAATTAAACTTCCATCCCAGTCCTATAATTTAGTGATTTTGCATTTGATACTGCAGTCTTGGTGTTGGCAGGGCTTAGTTCTCCGAAGATGTACTCCAGCCTACTTGAGGATCCCAAAGGGATAACCAAGGAAACATGCTCACTCCAGAAACCAGTTAGCAATTTTCCAGCTACTTAAGAGATAAGAGAAGTTCCCTCACACCTTGCAGTCAGCTCTTAAGTTTCATCATTCATATAAATGGATAATTGGTTACTGAGAGATCAAAGGGTCTCTTTACTGCCAGTACACCTGTGAAATCTATAATCAAGACGAGCTATGATGAGGAAACACAGACCTTTTGTTCTCCCAACTCCATAAAAACATTGAACAAAAGAAAGAAACTTTGAACAACAGCAACAAAAAGTACAGGTTAAAAGAAAGAAGAATTTATTTGGCCAAAGGAAAGAAAAGAAAAATGCCCTCCAGAAATATTTCATATGTGAAAAGAATTCTTTCTCTCTGATATCTTAGGTATTAGCCTCAAGGAAGCAGGAAAGTAGGGCATAAAGAGCTCTTAAAACCCTGCCCACTTCTGAGAATCCATAATTCTATATTCATACATGATGATAATTGACTTGAAAATAGTATGAACAATTTTGTGTATCAAGTAAATATAGACATGTGTTGACTAACAATGGGGATACATTCTGAGAAATGCATCCTCAAGTGATAGCATCACAGTATGAATAGCATAGCATGTATTTACACAGACCTAGACAGTATAGCCCACTACACACCAAGGCTATAAAGTATAGCATATTACTTTGTTCCTAGGCTAAAAACTTGTACAGCATGTTGCTGTACTGAATACTGAAGACAATTGTAATACAATGGTATTTATGTCTCTAAAAATATCTAAGCATAGAAAAGGTGCATAAAAATATACTATAAAAGATAAATGGTATACCTGTACAGGCACTTACCATGAATGGAGCTTACGAGACTAGAAGTTGCTCTGCGTGAGTCGGTGAGTGAGTGGCGAATGAATGAGAAGGCTAGGACATTACTGTAGACTTCATAAACCCTGTACACTTAGGCTAACCTAAATTATTGAAAACATATTTTATTTTTCTTCAATAATATATTAACCTTAGCTTAGCAATTTTTTTACTTTTAAACTTTTTAATTTTTCTAACTTTTTACTCTTGTGATAACACTTAGTTTAAAACACAAATACATTGTACGGCTAGCTGTACATAAAAAATCTTTTTCTATATCTTTATCCTATAAGCTTTTTTTAACTTATAAAACTTTCCATTTTTTAAAAAAACTTTAAAAAAAAAAACTAAGACACTAATACACACATAGCCTAGGCCTCCACAGGGTCAGGATCATCAGTATCACTGTCTTCCACCTCCACATCTTGTCCCACTGGAAGGTCTTCAGGTGGCATTAACACACATGGAGCTGTGATCTCCTATGATAACAATGCTTTCTTTTGGAATAAATACCTCCTGGTGGACCTGCCTGAGGCTGTTTTACAGTTAAATGTTTTCTTTAAATAAGTTGAAGGAGTATATTCTAAAATAATAGTAAGTCCTGACTACTCTGGATGCTGAGGCAGGAGCATCGCTTGAGACTAGGAGTTGGAGGCTGCAGTGAGCTATGACTAGACCACTGCACTCCAGCCTGGGTGACAGAGCCAGACCCAGTCTCTGAAAAAAAAATTTACAAAATAAAAATCGAATGAAATTAAATTAAATAACAATAAAAATATAGTATAGTAAATACATAAACCAGTAACAAAGTCATTTGTTTTCATTATCAAGTATTATGTACTATACATAATTGTGTGTGTCATAGTTTTATATGACTGGCAGTGAAGTAGGTTTGTTTATACTAGCACCAACACAAACACATGAGTAATGCATCCGGCTACATTGAGATGGCTACAACACTAGGTGGTAGGAATTTTTCAGCTCTATTATAATGTTATGGAATCATGGTTATACTTGTGGTCTGTCGGTGACCAAAATGTCATTATGCAGTGTATGACTGTATTTTTAAGAGCTTACTACGTGTTTAGCTCTGTTTATCTTCACCAACATAAGACACTTTTTTTAGTGCTCTGTAAAAATTCTCTTTGTGATTCTATTTCTTGAGAGTCATGATACTTCCATTCTGCTTTAGTTCTATCACTTTGCATATATGAGTGTTTATGTCACTTATGTGCCTTGAAATCCCATTTCTCTTATTGTTTTCAGCTCAGGACCTAAAGCCAAAAAGCATCTCAGTTCGAATCCCGTCCCAGATATTTAATCACTGTCTAACTTGAGGCATATTTTTGGTCTACTAGATTCAATTTCCCCACCTGCAAATGATAATAATAATATTTTTCTACTAAGATTAGTATGAAGACTCAATGAAACAATGCATGTAAAGCACTTATAATGCTGGGATCATAGTAAGTGTGAAAGAAATCTTACTGTTTTTATGTAAGTGAAAGCATGTATGTTTTCATAAAGTACTAGTTTCTGCCCTTATGGAGGTTACATCCTCATGGGAGAGAGAGATAATAGGTAACATAATTCTGGGTAGTGCTAAGTGCTAAGCAGGAAAATAAAACAGGAGACAGAGATCAGAGTGACAGTGGTGTGGGAGGGTGTCCTGGACAGAGAAAAGCTCTCTGCAGGGGCAACCTGTGCACAGAGGTCTCGCTGATGTGCAGGCATCAGCCACGCTTACATCTGGGAGGAAAGCTCGAAAAGCAACAGGAAAAATGTGTAGGCCCCACCGAGGAAATGACCTTGGGGAAAAGGGCAAGGTGTCCACGGTGGGGTAGGAGGAGAGAAGGGTCATCTTGAGGAGTCAGGCTGACCTTACAGGCCATGGGAAGGACTTTTGGTTTACTTAACTTTGGAAAGATATTGAACAATTTTGAGCAGGCGCAGGACTTCATCTGATTTGTTTTTAAAGATCACTCCAGTGGCTTCCTTAAACTACTCGATTTCAAAGAATAATTATGTTTTATCTTTTTTTCTTTCTTGCAATTAGTGTCCCTTTTTCCCAATGCCTATTTTTTTTCCAAAAAGACTCCTGGTTCTGTCTCAAAACACTATCAAGAGAAAAATAAACTCATATATCTGATTGAGAAATAATCTCAGCTTTAGTATGTTTTGGGATAAAATGGTATTTTTTTTGGAATTAAATATACTACACTGACATTTTGAAATGAAACCTATAATTCTGGCTATGCCAATAAAGCTTTTAAATAAGCTTTCTCCATGTTGTTATCAATATTTACAATATTTATCAAATACTCATATGAATGTATTAATTCAGATGTTATTGGCAGATAATTACCACAACTATACATGTAAGAAATTATATGTTCTCTAATCAGAATGCTGTAAATTTAAAACTATTTTCAACGTTAGTGTTTAAAGAATTTATTTTTTAATGTATAATTTTGTATTATCTGGTTTAGGCTTAGATCCAGAGCCAAGAGGTCCATTCAACCACATCAGTGATGTAACAGTGAGCACATTTCTTACCCATTTATGACCTTGGTTTCCTCATCTATAAAGTGAGGATGCTAGATAGAAAATGATTGGTTTTTCCCCTATGAATGTTATATCTAGACAAGTGGTAAACATTCAAGTTATCATTTATACAGTGTGTCATTATCTCATTTACGCAGTCTTTTCATTTAGTCTGACTTTCCAGTGTGGCCCTCAACTTATTAGAATTTTGTTATATAGGTCTTCTTTCTTAAGTAGCACCTGCCTAGTTCCATATAGAGTGAAAATAAATTTTAAAAATTAAAATTATTATTTTTAAAAAATAAAATTATTAGTTTTTCTTATATTCTCCCAAAATTAGGCTTTCTTGATTTTCCTACATGACAATATATTGCTTATAAATTCTCAATGGAAACTTACATCTTAAACTAGCCCTTGGGAAGTGATGTAATGGTATTATATCATCACTGAATAAACAACTTTTGCCTGAACTTAAAATTTTTTTTATATGCTGTATTATATATCCCAACCAAGTGACCTTTATTTACAAATGCAAAAGGGCTTGTATTTTAAAAGTTAAAATTTATTTTAACTACTCATAAACACATACTGGACATCTAAATAATGTGTTTAAATCTTGTGTCTGGAAAATTCTTACAGCTATATTTCTTCTCCTGAAAAGCTGATCTTAATTTGCATTGGATTTCAATGACTTCCTTAAGCAAGCACCTGGAGGTCCTCCAGTCTAGTGGAAATACGGGTCCACAGACACAATTCTGCAAGAACAGTGGGCTCTTTGGCAACTTTAAAAAGGTTGGATGTTGGCCATCTTCCAGACTTCGTGCTGTTTACACTGTTATTCCCAGACAAGGAGGGCTAGCAAGATACAATATATCCTTGCTTTGGCAAACGGATTAGAGCCCAAATAGTGCTGAAAACTGGTATTTGTACAATGGAGTGATTCCATTGTCATGATGAGTCATGCTCATGACTTGAGAGGTACCTCCATACTATGGCTTTGGACCTCTGCCAAGTCTCCAAGCCCTGACATGGCACTCCCTTCAGAATGGCTCAGATGGTCTAGATTCTACACTATGTCAAGAACGGAAGAGAAGAGCATATCCCAGATGCTGCTATGTTTCTCTGCTCCTATTTTAGGAGCTTAGATCCAAGGATTTCTTAATTTCCCCCCACCTCTATAATAAGCCAACTACAAAAGTTGGAGTTAGTCCAAAGAAAAGCAATCATTGGTAGTAGATTTAGAAAAAGGAAAACTTAAAAGACTAACTGCTCAACTGCAATAAAAAAGGGGAAATGAAGCAATGCTCACTACATGTCTGGAAAATATTAAATGATGCAGAACAATAGAAAACTTAGATGAGTATAAAAGCATAAATCAGAAGAAAAGGAAATGGACATATAAGCAGATTAGATTCTGGACAAACATTTCTCAACTCTCACATGCTGTGTCCCATGGCATTACTAGGAATGTTCTAGAAACTTCAAAGTGCTTTGTGAAATTTTTCATGGCATGAAAAAAGTCATTTCTGTTAGAAATACAGTTACATAATATTACAATGTTAACACTTAGGTGAGTAGACTTGACAAAATGGGATAGAACTGGCTCAAAGAAAAAGAAGAAAGCATGTCATAATGTCCAAACAATATTAAGGAAAAATCATGTATTTACAAGGATAGGCAAGAAATTTGCTTTGTGAGTATAAGACAAAGCTTAGAGGAATAAAAAGTTTTTCTCAAAGGCACAGTTCAGAAAAGCCAGCAAATAAATAATGTGGTATCTATAGAAGCTTTTCTAAACTCTGTGGGACCTTGTTATATGCAGGAATGCTTTCACTGTAAGTTTTTCCCAGTTTGTTTTGAGACTTTCAATTGTTCCAAATTTTCAGCAACATTTGTATTCAAAAGATTGACCCAAATACAAAAAGGCTGTGATCCAGTGATCTAGAAGGTTGATTTTAATTCAGAGTTCAGGAATTAAGCATCACCCCAGCTCCAGTTTCTGATATATAACCCAAGGGACCAGGCCACCAAGATTTTCACCAGAATTATTGACATGTGCTGAAGCAAAAAAAAATTTTTTTTTTTTTTTTTTTTGAGAGAGAGTCTCACTGTGTCACCCAGCTAGAGTGCAGTGGCATCATCATAGCTCACAGCAACCTCAAACTCCTGGGCTCAGACAGTCCTCCTGCCTTGGCCTCCCCAGTAGATGAGACAACAGGCTTGTGCCACCACGCCTGGCTAATTTTGCTATATATTTTTTTTGTAAAGGCGGAGTCTCACTCTTGCTCAGGCTGGTCTCAAATTCCTGAAGTCAAACGATCCTCCCACCTCAGTCTCCCAGTGCTATGATTACAGATGTGAGCCACTGCATCCAGCCAAAAAAGTTTTTTTAACTAAAAAAAAAAAAAAAAGTCTGAGAGTCTTTCCCCTCCTTGGCAGATGGAAGAGGCAGAAGCAGTGCTGGGCAAGCTCCCCTGGTCCTCTCGCATCGTGCTGTCTCCCAGACACAAGACTGTCCCTGCCCAGATGCTGTTTGTGGACACGAAAAGATTCAGTCTCAGCAGCAAAATGCCAAAAAGCAAATTGGACAAAAGAAGAAATAAGGACAAGACTAAAAGACTGCTGCCAAAGCTGCCTTAATATATACCAACACTGCCTGTAGGACACAAAGGCCAGACCCCAGGACCTTCAAGCAGCACTTTGAGAGCAAGCAACCTGAGACTCCACCTCCTTCAGAATTGGCTGATGTTCAGGCATAAAGTTGTTTACAGGGAACTTCAAGACACCTTTAATCCTTCTACTGTTTCATCCCTTAGGTAACAAACCTGCAGCCGCTTTTCTAACAAACTGTTGATCAGCAAAAATAAGGGGGCCACAAAAACACTCATTTTTAAACTGATCCCTTTTGGCCTTCATGCAAAGACAATTGTGCATAAATGTACAGTTGACTCCAATTTGGAAGTCTGAAAATCAGTCCATTCTTGTTATAAATTTTTTTTAACAATTGTAATTGTATTGGTGTTCATGTTGTGTAAAATAACTCATTTAGTAGAATAGCACTGAGAAAAATCTGCTCTAAAATTTTTTCTAACATTGTGAACAATCTGACTATGGTTACTTGGCTAGGTTTTCTTTTTTTTTAACACATCATAAAATTACACAAAATGAAATTTAAGGGATCTGTATACTGTACGTCCTGAGGATTAAACTACCTATAAGAAACAGGAGTATTTTCTACAAACCACACCTTTTTTCCTTATTATTCAAAGATAATTTAATTGTTAGATTTATTTATGTCTCTTTAGGCATTAACTTTTTTTTTTTTTTTTTTTGGAGACAGAGTCTCACTCTGTTGCCCAGGTTAGAGTGCCGTGATATCAGCCTAGCTCACAGCAACCTCAAACTCCTGGGTTCAAGCGATCCTCTTGCCTCAGCCTCCCTAGCAGCTGGGACTACAGGCATGTGCCACCATGCCTGGCTAATTTTATATATATATATATATATATCTTCTAGTTGTCCAGCTAATTTCTTTCTATTTTGTTTTTAGTAGGGACGGGGTCTCGCTCTTGCTCAGGCTGGTCTAGAACTCCTGAGCTCAGACTATCCTCCCGCCTAGGCCTCCCAGAGTGCTAGGATTCCAGGCGTGAGCCACCATGCCCGGCCTAACTTTTAATTTATTGAAATTTAACATTATCTGAAGATTTATACTATAATTAACAGAGAAACTTTGCAGAATAAAGTGAATTTCTTTAGGAAGCAAATAGATTATACTATACAAGGTCAGATGATAAAGGAAGTTTTTATTTCACCTACTCATATAAGAGTTGGAGTTTTTTTTTTTTTTTTTAAATATCATTCTGAAGGAGAATTTTGCCTGAAAGAGATGAGAAATGTAATTAAATGGCAAATCTGAGCCATCCCATGAATCCATATAAATTGATCATACTTAATTGCTTGATTATATTCTAGAATACTTTTAAATTATTAATATTGTAAAACTCATATTCCAATTGATGAAATGGGTGGGGTTTTATAATATTGCCATTCTAAATGAATTTTTTACAAATGTTCAGTGCTTAATAAGATTTCAAGTACGAAAAAATATATAAGAGAAATGATAAGAATAGCTGTTCTGTTGAGAATTATACATGATCTAATTTGGATAACACAGACTTAATTTGTTCCAACATTCACTTGCGTATTAGGAAGAACAGCTAGTTAATTTAATAATTTCTCTTATAATTCATTTGCTTCTTGGTTATCATTTTTAACTGCCTATTGTTTATTATTTAATACCATGGAAATATTTAATTCTTAATATAAATATAACAAAAAATGATTGTTCAAATATTTCCTTTTTACGAAACAAAAAAATTCTTCCCAGTATTTGGATTCTTTTCATATGATTGTAGCTCTCAATAAATTAGATTATCATTTTAGATTGCTCTGAAAGCTCTTCCAGATGAAAATTGGTCACTGTCATTTCATTCTGATTCCACAATTCTAGTTCTATAATTATGCTCTCATTTTATTTTATTTCATTTATTCATGGCATAAGGTCAAGACCACCTATTTATGAAAGTCACTTCCATTTCTTTGCCAAAGCAGGCCTTTATTGGCAACAATATGGGTCCTCTCTTTCTTTTACCATTTGTAGGTCTCTGATGAAATTCTCACACTTTTAAAATTAAATTCTTTAAGGATAAAGTCCTGCATCCAAGAAAGAATATGTATAGTAAGCATAACACATCAAACATGATTATTTGGGAAGAGACTGTTAACATAAAAGTAGAAGCCAGCTTAACTGGATTTGTAGTGAAAGCATCATGCTAGAATCCAACCAGTCCAAGTTGTTAATGGGAGAGTTTGAAAACCATAGCTTATTAGAAAATGCATATGGGACCTTTAAAAATATTTCCTATGGCTACTGACCTATAGGTTGATATCTAATTTATTGCACCAATAAAATCATGGGTGCCTATACAGAACAATTGTTGAGTAAAATAAAATGTGATTAGCTATCATAATATTGCTCACCTACCAAACAAATTAATATATCTATAATAGGCAATCGATTAGTATCTTTAATATATATACCTTAACCAGTAATTAGAAAAATGGCCAAAGATTATAATCTAGGAATTTATGGGAGAACTAAACATAGTGAATAAACATAAGCTAAGATATTTATTGTCACTAGTAATCAAAGAATTGCAACCTACTTGGAAAAGGGAGGAGCAGACTAATAAATTAAAAAGGTAAGACATTCTCTCTCTCTTGGTTTGTGAGCCTAAACAGAAGAAACGTGTGTCCCTCTGTAGCGTCTCACATTATTCATGGAAATATTTTTTTCTCCTATCCTTACAGTAACCAAAATCATTGCCTCAACTCTTCCTTCTGCTTTGGTTGTAGACTTTTGGTCTTTAACAATAAATATAACTTAAGAATAAACTGAGTTGGAAAATTTTTATTTGGCATTTATCTTCTCTTTTAGTTTTTGAAAATTCTGCTAAATGTGTTGTGTATTTTATTTATTTGGCAGGAAACAAATATATAAAAATTTTCAATGAAAACAACTGAGGAATTAGGAAATGATTAAAGGATCTGGAAATGTAGAAATTTAAAAAAATGATTGCTCAGGACGATATATCTAATCAGGAAAGCTAACAGGCTGATTTTTCCATTTATTTATTTTATTAAATTTTCCATAGTCAAATTTTCTTCTCCAAGGGATGACAGAACGTTAGATCTCAATGAGATAGTAGAGGCCACTTAGTCTAACCCCTCATCACTCAGACATGAGAACTGAAATCATGAAAGTTAAATAACTTGTTTAAATTATATAATCAATTCATGACCGATTGTGCACTAGAACACCGTGCTCTTTCCACTAAATTCCAGCTTGATTGGATTTACTAATTAATTGCTTTGGAAAGAGACATAATTCTACTTATTTTTTCACACTCTTTCCAAGGGTCTAATGTTCCAGGAAAGCTTGTTCTCCTCCCAGTTACCTTCACAAGGGAACCCCAAGATACCCTGGGTAGCTTTCCAGTAGACACATCTTTCTTCTCTTCTTAAGGTAAGGGTGGAGCTGTTATCTACTATATCTCCTTATCTATGGACATCATCTCCTTATCTATGGACATTAAGTATCTTCTCTGAGAGCTCTTCAGTCTTTCCCAATGAACTACCATCACCACCAGGCATTTTTAAACGACTCTGTGAGTGGTTCAGAGGCAGGACTATAGCAAAAGATAAAGGAGTGAAAAGTATGAGGTTATCAAGAGAAGAAATGAATGAAGTGCCAGATAAATGGAGAGTATCCAAATACAATTACATCTGAAACCAATAAATATAAGGTAATAGAAATACCTTTGTGTGGATATTCCTTCTGGAAAATCAGGTCAAACAACTTGGTTCATTAAATCACAATAATTTATTTGATATTTTGCTAGCGAGCAAAGTAAAGAAGGAATTTTTAATGCTAAAGATATGGTTTAATACTCTCTTCCAGAACATTTTGTAATCATATTTTCATACCACAGTTTCAGTGAAATTGTTTCTTCTATCCAAAGCCACTGCTATTAACCCTTTAAAAATCTATCCTCCTTTCTATCCTACATCCCCACTCCCACCTTCTCTCCTCCACCAAGTGAACACTCTCCTGTTTTTCTTTTTACTTCTCCTACTCTACCTCCCAGCGTTCCTCGCCAGGATCCTCTGCTCTTCCTGGTACTCAACTATCAGTGAGAGTTTCACCTCATAGCTTCATCCCCATGTTAGTGTGAACCCCAATGTTCTTGATTGCAGAGTAGCTCCATATTTTCATCTGCCTAGAGGACATCTTCTCTTACACAAACCACCATTCAACAATCAACCCACAATCACTACTGGGGAGATCACAATACTGCAGAATGGCAAAGAAAAAATAAGAGCACTAACCTTATAATTAGATGTATATCACAATAAACAGACTAGCAAAGGGGCAGAAAATGAATCAAAAGGATTAGTGCATGATAAAATTTGAAAGATAAGTGAAGTTGTAGACTGCAAATGTTCTCAGGACTTCAAAAATCAGTCTAAACATCAACAGGTGATTGGAGGAGAAGACTGTCCTCTATCTTTAGTCATATATTAAGCAAATATTTCGGGGGGGAGGGCAAAGTAGGAGGCAGGAGGATTCCTTGAGGCCGGGAGTTTGAGACCAGTGTGGGCAACACAGCAAGATCACACATCTCTACAAAAAATTAAAACATTAGCTGGGCATGGTGGCGCATGCCTGTAGTCCTAGCTACTTAAGAGGCTGAGATGGGAGAGGATCCCTTGAGCTCAAGAGTTCGAGGCTTCAGTGAGTTACGATTGTGCCACCATATGCCAACCAGGGCTACACAGTGAGACACCATCTCTAAAAAAACAAAATAAAAATTTAAAAAATCAACCATAATTTTTTTTTTTTGGTCTGAGAAATCACTGAGTTAAAAGTGCTAGGTTTTTTGTTTGTTTGTTTTTTAAGAGACAGAATCTTACTCTGTCACCAGGCTGGAGTGCAGCAGCATGATCATAGGTCACTGAAACTTATAACCTTGAATTCCTGGGCTCAAACGATCCTTCTACTTCAACCTCCTAAGAGCTAAGACGACAGAACACCTTGCATGTCTAATTTTTTTTTTTTTTTAGAAATGGGATCTCACCATATTGTCCAGGCTGGTCTTAAATCCTGGCCTCAAGTGATCCTCCTGCCTCAGCATCCCAGAGTGATAGGATTATAGGCATGAGCCACCACACCTGGCTAGTCAACCATAATTAACTCAAGATGGATTAAAGACACCATAAAAATTCCAGAAGAAACTTAGGAAAAACTCTTCTGGATATTGCCTAAGAATTTATGGCTATGACTCCAAAATAAAACACAACAGAAACAAAAATAAATAAATGGCACTTAATTAAAGTAAAAAGTTTCAACACAGCAAACGAAATAATCAATAGAGCAAATAGACAATCCACAGAAGATAAAATATTCACAAACTATACCCCTGACAAAGGACTAATATCCATAATCTACAAGAAACTCAAACAAATCAGCAAGAAAAAAAAAACATTAAAAAGTGAACAAAAGACATGAAAAGACATTTTTTCAAAAGAAAATATACAAAAAGCCAACCAACATATGAAAAAATGCTCAACATTACTAATCATCAGGGAAATGCAAATTATAACTACAGTGACCTTACCTTACCACCTTACCCCTGTCAGAATGGCCATTATTAAAAAGTCAAAATAACAATAGATGTAGTGAAAAGGGAATGCTTATACACTGTCAATGGGGCTGTAAGACTACAAACTCTATGGAAAATAGTATGGCGATTCCTCAGAGAACCAAAAGTAGATCTATCATTCTGTCCAGCAATCCCACTACTGGGTATCTACTACCTAAAGGAAAAGAAGTCATTATATCAAAAAGACACATGCACTCATATATTTATCACAGCACAATTCACAATTGCAAGGATATGGAATCAACATAAGTGCCTATCAACTGATGAATGGATAAAGAAAATGTGGCATATATATACCATGGAGTACTACTCAGCCATAAAAAGGAATGAAATAATGTATTTTGCAGTAACTTGGATGGAAATGGAGACCATTATTCTAAGTGAAATATCTCAGAAATGGAAAACAGATACCACACGTCTTACCCATATGTGGGAGCTAAGTCAACGGTATATGTGGTCATGAAGAGCAGTAATGGACATTGGAAACTAATAAAGGGGGAGGTTCGGAGGGGGTTGAGGGAGAAAAAGAGAGTACAATGTACACTATTCTGGTGGAGGTTATACTGAAAACCCTGACTTTAGCATGATACAATTCATCCATGTAACAAAAAAACACTTGTACCTCTAATTTTTTTTAAATTAAAAAGAAAACATGAGTGATAGTCCTACCTTCAAGGAGTTTATGGTCTGATGGGGAAAAGAAATGAGCAAATAAATAATTACAAGATAGGGAAAAATTGCTGTTTTAGAGGTAAACACTATGTGGTGTATGTGAATATTTATACCCAAGAATAAATTCAAATCAAGCCAAAAAAGACAGGGAAAATTAAGGGACTCTTTGCTTAGTTAAAGGCACAAATTACACTCATTACACTAACCCATTACACTTTTCCTAAAACTAAGAACATGATGTTACTGAAAAGCAACAAAATACAATGCCATGCACGTAAAATTTTTATTAGGAAATGTGTATTTGGGAAAAGAAAGTCTACCCCAAATCAGTAGCTTCGTGGTGAGAGTTACTGAAAATATTTTGCTTAAAATACTCCCTGAGAAAGGCCGTACGTCCTGGGGTTGCTCATGCATATGTGTCATAGGTCTATGCCATCTGTTTAGTATATTACTTACTGTCTTCTGGTTCAAGAGCAATTGTAAGACGGTTTAGTGATAGCTGGAAAATTCCTTTTCCAAGTGCTCTTAAAGGGCTGCACAGGTGCAATAATTTACATTTATATTTTTTAAAACAATATATTCCACTCTTTCATGTCTACATTCCCTCAGAGAGACAGAGAGCAAGAAGACATTCGTTACTGGACAATGACTTTCAGGGGCTTGGAGCTTTCTCTTCAGATGAGAACCTGTTTGGCCACATTTCTTCCAGAACCCATCTTCTCAAGTTCTCAGTATGGATTAATTTTGAACTTCTATATAAAATAATTAGGCCTAGTTTGTACTTCCTTCCCATTTCCATGAAGAATTTATTTTGTTTTGATCTGTAAATTATTAAGGGGTCTGTTGAAAATTTTAGAGTAGTGCCATTAAAATTACTGTTAAGATTCTATAGGTTAATATGGAATAGAATTTTACCCCAAATTCTTATGTAGATGCATGGGGTATGAAGAGGCTATCTAAAATGCCTTTAAGTAAACTCAGTAAGAATTTTAAATAAGATAAACTTTTTGTCAACCCCACACATAATTCCTGGTTTTGAATTTTTCCAACATTTTATTATGAAAAATTTCAAACATAAAAAAAATTTGAAAGGATATTATGGTAAACACCCATATACATGCCACCTAGATTCTACCATTAACATTTTACTATGTTTATTTTATCACATATCTGTTCATCTATTCACCTTTCCATTCATTAATTCATCTGATGTTTTTGATACAATTTAAAACATTGCTGATATCTGTACACATCTCTCAAATACTAGAGCATGCATATTTAGAGTTCAATATCCGCTTAGTTTTGTTTTTTTTTAATTTCTGAGCTTTAACAAATGTATATATTTGTATAACCCAACCCTGTACCAAGACATTGTCATCCACTCAGAAAATTTCCTCGTTCTCCTTCCCAAGGAATCCCTTGCTCTACTCCCAAAGGCAACTATTATTCTGATTTTTTTCTACTAAGTTTTAGATTTGACTGTTGTAGAACATCATATAACTGATATTTTTTTTGTGTACAGTGTCTTTCACTTAGCATATAGTATTTAAAAAATTCACAGCTGAGTTTGCCCTAAACTCCATCTTCCATTCATGCAAACCTCTTGAGTTTTCTACCAAGATTTTTGCCACCTTGTGTAGCATAGACTGAGACCTGTCCTCAGGTTAAAACCACATAAATAGGAGACTCATTATAAACCAGTTACATCTTTCAAGTGTCCACTCTCCTCCAGGATATGCCTGCTTTTGTACACTGTCCAGAGCTCTCAGATGGTTGGTATGTAAGTCTCTCTGTGGGTGTATTGTTCTTATTTGTGTCATTTGTATTTTTAGTTCAGAGTTCATGGTTGTTGTATGAGGGAGGCTCAATCCCCAAGAGGTTACATGGCCATGGAAGCATAATTTTGTTTTCAGTTTTTGAAAAGCTAAAAACCTATACAACTGTTAAATCTCTAAGTTCAATCGTAGTATCTTAAATGTCAAGGAAAGCAGACATGTATTTAGGAAAGTTGTATTTTCTAACAGCCCTTAGACAGGGAATAGATTCAAGTGATACAAGTAAACCCTCTAATTTTATAGTTGAGAAATTGAAGACCAAATGATTATATGATTTAAATGTTAGCATATATTGGAATTAGGCAAAGTTTCCTGATGCTGCATGTCCAATAAAAGCTCTATGGAACACATCCTGTGGATTTTACTTCCATAATATATCACCACATATTACTATCTTTCTGTTGGGTGTATATAGGGCCATATTATTTTACGAACTGCTAAGAATCACAAGGGTTCTTGAGTAGTTGCTGTACATAAGACAGTACTGGTATATATTTAGAATTATAGGAAATTATGCATACAAAATCACATCCTGGAGTGCTTGGTATGAAGTCTCTAATAAATACTTTTTCTTCTTCCTGCTTTTCATCCTTATTATTATTAATTGCTCATACTTTCAGAATTCAGAGAGATTAAGGGAAAGTAGCACCTTTATTCTTTTTAGGAATCCTTTATTTCATTTCTATTCTTCTAAAATTTAAAGTCACAGGTTTCTAGCTTTTCATCTATATGTAGCTTTGCCTCTGTTTACTGATCTTTTAATGAGGAATACAATACTAATCCAAGGATAGGAGAACTTTCTCTGTAGCAAATAATAAATATTTTAGACTTTGTGGGCAACATGCTATTGCATATTTTCCTTTTTTTTTTTTTTTAACAGCCCCTTAAAAATGTAAAAACCATCCTTAGCTTGATGGCTGTACAAAAACAGGCGGTGGGCTCTAATTTGCCAACTTCTGTATATTAGAATTCCTGCTGTAAAGTGTTGAAAAATCAGATAAGATAATGCATGTAAAAACACATTGTAAATCATGCTGTTGATATGTGTGATATTATTAATAATGATAATAATTACCCATTGTCATTTAGAGGGCAGCACAAAGACCTGAGGGAATTGAACATAAGGTAGGTTTTGATGAGAGAAAGGAGGTAGGTAAATTCTAGGTCTTCTAGATTAATATAGTGGGAGACAATATTTTCCATATAGCAACATGAGATCCCAGCACCTTATACCATGAGCAAGGTAAGATAGAAGAACATGAACACACACATTGATTTTATTTCACAACATTTTTCTAAAGCCAATCTTAGCAAAAATAATCTGGCTTCTTTGGTATCAGAGAAAAACGGCTAAAATCAGCCATCTTACTCATCTCTAGGCAGGAATATGCCAAAATTTGACTTTCTAATAATTTGATTTTAACGTAATTTTTCAGCAAACAACCGAATTTCTCCCTCAGTTCATATTTTTAACTTTTATTTCAGTTTTTCCAATAAGTATTATAAATTTAAAAATGAATAATCTCTTCACTACTGCCTTTTAGCGAGCACAAAAAAATGAAAATTATGTCCAGACTTTAAAATACTTTATTAATCATGATATTTTCCAGAAGAAACAAAGAAGCCAATTTTCTCAAGAATCAAGTGTTGTTTAATCCAAGTTCATCAACAGTTATTTATCATGGATAACACTAAAATTTACCCTAATTTTGTTTTCCTGTAAATTTAAAAATATTATTCTTAAAATAATCATGTAGCATATTCTCTAGAGCAAGGGACTGAGAGGTCTTGCGGATCCATGACTCACGGTGACAACTGGAGATCAGCAGATCGTGTCTCCATATGCCTGTAGAATTTTATGCACAGATGCCATTTTAAGGAGCACTGGCACCGCGTCAGAGTTTCTTAGGTGTGGAAGATCCTGTGCTTTAAAGCATCATTGAGTTGTAATTTCACAATATCTCTTAGTCATTCCTGGAGTTGGAAGTAATTAAATAACGAAGATCATGCATCACAGAACAAACTGGATAATCATGTTAAACACGTTGACTAATTCCCTAACTGTTTGCTGAAAAGACAGGGAAGCACTGAGTCAACTGATGAGGCACAGGCATGATCAGACTGTTACGTGAGTTAAAGGAAAGAAAAAAAAAAACCCTAGAACTCCAGCCACAACCCACAGACAGACTAGGACAGTATCAATAGAATCTGCTAATTCCATAACAGAATACAAATCAGAAGCACAAGCTTAAAAACGTGTTTATGAGTCACAACCTACTTACATTTCTCACAGGAATTGCTGATTTCTGTGACTAACCTTGAGGTTTTTAAAATGCCATTGGAAACGAAAGAAGCTACATTTCAAAATGTAAGACGCAAAAATAACTGGGTTAGCGAATCTTCTTGCTTGTTTTGTAAGAAAGGCATAAAATTTACTTATATGAAATCATGTTTACCTAAGGAAAAAAAACCCCAAAAACCTTAGAGTCGTTTAATTCGTTCTCTTTCACACTTTCACCCCATGACATTTATCACCATATCCTACAGACTGTATCTCTAATAGTGACTTTCATTTAATAAATGCTCATTGAGCACCTACTAAGTGTCAGGCACAGGTCTGTTAACTGGGGCAGAATAGAAGAGAAAAATTCTTTGTTCTCCTGGAGGTTAAAAATCTAACGGCGGGTAGCGTAGACAATTAACAAATAAAGAAATAAACACACATTATGTCAGTTCAGTGAGAACTACAAGGAAAAGTAAAATAAAGGTAGAGGGGTGACCGGGCATGAGGTGTTGGGGGTGGTGGTGATAAAAGTATTATCAAGGTTGTGTGAGGAAGGCCTCTCTGACAAAGGGGTATATTGAACAGAGACCTGAAGAAAGCGGGGAGCAGTCAGTGAACCACGACAAGGAGCAAGAGAACCGCAGGCACAGGGCACGCAGATCAAGGCCCTGAGGTGAAAGCATGGACAGGACATGGGAACAAGGGGCCAGTGAAAGTCTGTGGAATGATGGGAGTGGGGGAGAAAGGGGTTTTGGGGGGAAAAGGGGGAACCTATGAAAGGCCTGATGGAAGATTTTGGATTTTACACAGGAAGCCATTGGTGTCCCCTCCCACTCCACACCCCATAACAACGTAACGATAGGCGACTACCTCATGTCTTCCCTCCTGGGTCTCCTTCCTCTAATGCATATTTTACTTTGCCACAGTATCTATTTTTGTTTAACCTGGAACTGATCTCATGTCTCTCCTATTAATAATATCCCACTATCTTAATCAAAACAAAACAAAACAACAACAACAAAATACTTGGTCAAAGCATTTTCAAGGCAATTAAAGCTATATAGTCAGAATCTCTGAAGAAAATAGATGATGCAAACACTGGGTAATTTAGGAGAGCTTAGTAATGAGGCCAGTTACAAAGGTTGCACAGAGTTTAAGTTTTGAATAAGAGATCCTACAGTACCCTGAGATTAGCAACTGTGGGGAGCTTTTATCTTCTGATCTGGGTTGAATTGTGTTGCCCCCCAAAATATGTAAAATCTTAACCCCAAGTAGTTCAGAATGTAATCTTTTTGGGAAATAGGGTTGTTGCAGATGTAATTAGTTTAAATGAGGTCATTCTGGAGTGGTGTGAGCTCGGTCCAATTTGACTGGTGTCCTTATAGGAAGAGAAGAGACCCAGAGATCAACACGCGGGGAAAAGACAGCAGAGATTGGAGTGATGCATCCATAAGCAGAGGAACCCCAAGGATTGCTTTTCAAAACTAGAAGAGGCATGGGAAGGTTCTTCTCTACAGCTTTCAGAGGGAACATGATCCTGCCAACAACCTTGATTTCAGACTTCTAGCCTCTAGAACTATGAGACAATAAATCTTTGTTGTTTTAAGGCATCCATTTATGGTACTTTGTTACAGCAGCCCTAGGAAACTAATATACCTCTCTTTGGCCCAAAGGGAGAAACTTTCAGAACCCAGGGATGGTAGCACCTGTGTCCTTTAACAGGAGCCACAGGCAGCATGCAGGCACCCGGCAGATTGAGAGCTGAAAAAATAAACACCCTCAATCCTCTGATTACCTGTCATTGCCTTCCACTGGTTGAACTGAATTGGAAGGTAAGAGGGTAACTGAGCCATTCTTGTGTGTCCCTATGGGTCAGGCTCCAGGAGCACAGAGGGTAGACAAGAGAAACAACAGGATCTAGAAGGGCAAATGGACCTATCCTGCACAAAGTCCCTAAACAATTTATGTCAGCTTATCTTTTCTGCCTCATCTCTTGTCCTTTCTTCACAAGTCACATACAACCAGACATCTGCGACCACTAGCTGCCATCATGTGCTGCTCATACAGTCCACCTTCTAAAACATTTACTGTCTCTACCACCTTCTCCATCTGTAAAAATCTAACTCATCTTCCAGGCCCTCTATGAAACTTTCTATGATCCACTTTGGCAGAAATCACCTCTGCATTGCAATTCCCATTGTCCTGGGTTTATAGTTCTATGATTATAGAACTATGTATTATAGTTAGAGTCTATCTTCTCTATTTAATTGCAAGATTCCTCAGGACTTGGATTGAGTTACATTTACCATTGATAAGCTATATGTATAGCACAACAATGTACACAAAGTAGGGATTAATATATATTGGTTAAATTGTAAATGATAATTTTAGTATTGAAATGAACCCTAGAGTCATACAGTTCAATCTGCCCAATTTACAGAAGTAAAAACTATGGCCCAGAAAAGTGCAGGCAAATGGCAATTAATGGAAAAATAGGGCTAGGATACAGATATTTATTTGTCCAGTCTGATATCTTTCCCATACAATAATGGAACAAACATCATTCTCATAAATCTCATAATTGCAGCTCCAAAGTCTTACAAAAATAATAAAATGTAAGTGAGTTAGGAATATGTGAATAAAAAACTTTTTAATATACTTGCAGGTTGAGCAATTCTTAGAAACTAGTTTAGAAAATATTTTGAGCTTTATTGATACCACAATGTTTGAGAAACAGCTTGTGGTATTTAACACCCCCCAAAGGCAGCTGGGTTCTCCCATTACAAGTTGGTAGCACTGTGTTAAAAGATAAATGGATAAAATTATTTGGCATAATTTTAAAATAAATACAACTGAATAGTTTAAGCTGTCAGTTTAGAAACTCTCAGAATCATCTAACCCTCTTGCTAGATTTTGTCAAACAAAATGTCAAAACCAAGTTTAAGTAGCCCATAAATCAAAAATCTCAGTTTCCATCTATATTATCTGAGAAAATAAACTTTCTTGTGTGACGAAAACGGGCAATGCATTTTCTCTTATTATTTTTTTATATACTATTAAACTTATCCTATTCTTACATTAGTAGATGCCGTAACTTCTCAATGACATCTTTCTTCTGGGGAAAATAAGGCAAGTGAAAACCTACAAAAGTTAATGGATTTCCATTTTTGCAGTATTGCAGTTCAGGAGGTTCCCAAGACCACCCTCATTTTCAATAATTCTATAGGAGGACTCACAGTCCCCCTCAAAGTGGTTTACTCACAATTATAGTTTATTACAGTGAAAAGACACATATTAAAATCAACTACAAGAGGCACATAGCACAGGGTCCAGAAGAGACCAGGCAAAGAGTTACCAGAGGTCCTCTTCCCGTGGAGTTGTGCAGACAATGCTTGTTTCTCCCAGCAATGACGTGTGACAATATGTATGGAGAATGGAGTATTGCCAACCAGGAAGATCACCCAAGCCTTGGTGTCCAGGGTTTTCATCAGGGGTCAGTAATGTAGATATGGCTGACCACCCCCATAGTTGACCTTAGTTTCTAGCACCTCCAGAGGTAAAGCTGATACTGCATGACTCAAGACCCCCACCATAAATCACACTGTTAGCACAGACTACATGGCATGGCTGAAGGAAGGGTCCCAGGTAGACAAAGGCACTCATCAGGACACACAGAGGTTACCTCCCAGGAACTGGGGACAAGGGCCAAACCTTTCTTTAGTCAAGGTTAATCCTTTACTATACGAGTGTGTCTTGTACATTGAAAGTACAAATTTCCAGAGATTAGGATTTCTATCTTGTTATTTCTACCCTATACCTGAGGTTTCCAACCCAAGGTTTCAAATTTTCTCAATTTACGATGCCCTTGTGTCTCAGTTATTTTTCATGCTGCCCTTTAGGCCAAAAGAAATTCCTAATAGTAATTAGGTCCAAACAATTTAATAGTAGTTTGCACAGTCTGACAGGTGATGCTGTGATTCCCTAAAGAATTTTAAATGTTCCATGGTGCCCCTGGGAGCTTGCTGCAGTGCTTCAGAGCACCTTGCACATAATTTGGAAACTTCACTTCCATAGAATGCTTGAGTCACTAAAGAATAGCATTCTTTTACTTTCTTTCCATTAAAAATGTTTGTTAGTATCTAAAGATGTTCAGAATGCTAAGAACTGGGATTCCATTTATAGGTAAGGTCTGCTCTTGGATAGTTTGAAGTGTTTCATAGATGTTATAAAGTTAATAATAAAGGGAAATTTGGGGAAAAGATTATTTTTCTCCATTGGAAAAATTAGTAAATTAAATTTTCCAGAGCTTGACACAGGATCTAACATCCATTCAGGAAATATATGTTGAATTATAACACAAACAAGGAGGACTTGCTTACCTTAATCTTTCAGGAATGTGCATGCAAATAACAGCCTTTAACACCAAGTCCATTTCTCTGTTCATTGGGATGAAACTTTCACTTTTAAAAACAATCTTTGTTTTTCTTCTTGTTCATTATAAAAGCAGATATGGGGAATTAGCATCATCGACCTAGAAGTATTAACATGACCAAGTTTAATTTATTAGAGTACTACTGTCACAGGAAGAGGTAAAGAGGAAATTCAAAAAAGAGGAGGAAGGGAAGCTGTCATATCCATCACCTGAGGAATAGAGACCCACATCATGTAATGATAAACTGAAATTGTACAGAGGAGGGCTGACAGTTAATATTTGATTTGGCCTTTTATATTTAAAAGAATGTGATCATTAACTTAAAAATGTGATGTTATGTACAGCTTTTTTTTTAATTCTGACAAAATCTCCTTAAAATGATTAAGTAAGTGGACTGTTTCACACCCACACTATTGATGAGATCATGAATTGGTGCTAAATTTCTCTGATAATGCGTGCCAAAAGCCTTGAGGATAAGTCCACCCTTTTCTGTACCAATTTGATTTTTAGAAGTTTATCCTATGGTATACTAGAAATATACACAAGGGTTACATGTTAATATAATACATATTAAGTCTTATATATTTTATTAAAATCATAAATGATATATTTTTAATACAATTGAATTGGTTAAATCAATTATGGTGTAGCTATATAGTAAAATACTATATGGTCACAAATCATAATGATGTAAAGATATATTGATATCATGAAAAGTGTTCAGGATATAATACTAATTAACAAAGGTAGACAAACAGAAAAAGAACATTAATATTTTATATATATTTTATACACACAGATACAAACACTAGAATGAAATGTACCAATATTTTGAAGTGGTTATTTTGGGTAATGAGTGAGAGGTGAGGTTCCTTCCCTCCCTTCCTCCTTCCTCTTTCCTTCCTTTTTTTCCTTTTTCTCTCTTCTTCCTCTTCCTCCTCCTTCCTGATTTCTTCTGTTTTCTAAGCATTTGAGCTTTTATAACTTTTAAAATTTGAACAAATTACACTGTTTTGTTTTATTTTTAAATTTCTTTCATAAAAGTTGTCTACTAGGATTTCCCACTTGATTCAGGTGGAAAAAGAAAGTGAAACAGTTGTGTTCCTCTATTTTTCACTTGATGCCCCTTTACCTTCATGATTCCAACTTCTCTGCCTCCATAGGTGAAGAGGGGGAAAAAATAGGAAAGGTAGAACCAACATCCTACTGCGCCTTTCAGAAGCAGACCTACAAAACCACTCTTCTCCCATTCATTTCTCTTCAAGTAATGAATTTTTTTTAGTTAAGTCATTTCTGTTTCTTTTTACTGGTTTTGATATTTGAGGGGCTGTTTGTTAGACAAATAAGTCGGGTGCTTGCCATATGATTATCTCATAGTATTTCAATGTTATGTATTTCTTCTCAACAGTCAAGAAGAAATTAGTTTAAGCTTTAATATGTAAAACTAAAATGATTCATAGCTCTCTTGATATATCGTAACTTTTAAAAATAAGGTAATAAACCTAGACTATGTAATAGTCTAGTGTCTGAATAAAAAATTTCAGGCAGTTCAAGATGGCTAACTAACAGCACTTGCTTCCATCACAAACAAGGAACAAAATAGCAAACAGATAATCATATGTTGAATACAACATCTAAGAGAGAACACAGAATTCAGCAGGCAAGTGAACAAGGAATATCTCAGGCATGGAAGGAGAGGGAAACAAGGCAGCTGGCCAGGTGAATCAGCTGGGTGCCAGAAAAGGCTCCCCAGTCGGGACTGGAAGGAGGTAAGCACTCCTACCAGGGACTCAGCGATGCTAGCCACCAGTGAGCCCCTCGAGCCCCTCTAGCCCTGAGACTAGAACAGGATGCTGTATGGAGTCCAGGACACAGCATTGCTCCAGAGAGGGAGTACACCCAAGCTATTTGGGGCTTGCAGGATCCTCTACCCAGACACTATAACCTATGGATATGTGTGCCATCAGGGGACCTGAGGACAGGCCTGCCATGCCTGGCGACACCCTACCAATGCCTGAGTGCACCATCCAGGGACCTGGGGATCAATCTGCCTAGCCTACTGTGGCTGGCACACATGTGTACCATCAGCAGGCCTGACAACAGGCCGAGCCTGTCCTCTGCTCATGCCAAAGCTTGCTGTATGGGGGCCTGGGGATCAACCCACTTAGCTCACTGCCACTGGTACCTACACAAGTTTTCCTAGGGCCAGGGGACAGCCCAGCCTGCTGGCACCAATGCACTTCAACCCAGGGCTCGAGGATCTACCAGCTCTGTGCACTACAGCCTGCTCCCAAGCAACATTAAGGGCCTGAGGACAGGACAGCCTGCTTGGTGACACCCTGCCAGTGCCCATGTGTGCTGTCCTGGGACCTACAGATCCACCCATGCTGCTTGCCACTGCTGGCATCTGCACACTCCCTCCCACTTCTCCCCAGGGGTCACTGCCATCGCCACTGCCAGTACCCAGCCCCACTTGACACTTGGGAACCTAGGACTGACCATTGCAGCCTGCTATCACCACTGCTTTTTCCTGCATGTGCTCATTGGGAGCTTGGGGATAGGCCCACCATGGCTACTGCCATCACCCATACCACACATGCCACCCAGGACCCCAGGGGCGCCCCCACCCATCCAACCCACCGCTGCCACTGCAGGAACCTGAGCAACCTGCCTGGAGGCCCAAGGATCAGCATGCCTAGACTCACTACCACCAGTGCCAGCCAACATTGCTTGGGGGCCCAAGGACAGGCATGCTCAGCCCACTGTTACTGTCACTGAGGCCCACTGACTGTCCCACATGGCATCCCTGTCCCCAGCAAAGCCTCGCACAGCCTCTACTAACAACTATAGCCTAAGCTACTAAGGAACTCAAAGATACAACTGACATTGATTACAGGCAAAGAAATCATATAAAGATGATAATGCTGGAAATCCCCAGATCAAAGCCTAAGTACCCTACCCAACCAACACCATAAATACATCTATAGGAAAAAGTCTTTCCCTATGAAAGACAATGCAAAAAATCGGAAGAATCAACTATTACACCAGATGTGCAGATATCAATGGAAAGACACAAGAAATATGAAAAAGCAAGGAAACATTACATTACATCTCCAAAGGAACATAATAATTCTCCAGCAACAGAATCCAACAAAAAATAAATCTATCAAATGCCTGAAAAAAGAATTTGAAATGATGATATTAAAGAAGCTCAGTGAGATACAACAGAGCATAGATAAACAATACACAGAAATCTGGAAAACAATTCCTGATTTGTAAACACAACATACCAAAACCTATCAGTTATAGTAAAAGCAGTGCTAAGAGGAAAATTTATGGCAATAAATGCCTATGTCAAAAAAGTGGAAAGATTTCAAATAAACAACCTAATAATGTACCTCAAGGAACTAGAAAAGCGGGAACAAATAAACCCAAAATTAGTAGAAGGAAAAAATAATAAAGATCAGAGCAGAAATAAATGAAATAGAGACTAAAAAAATACAAAGGATCAATGAAGCAAAAGGTGGTTTTCTGAAAAATAAACAAAATTGACAAACAACTAGCTAGACTAACCAAAAAAAGTGTGGTGGGGAAGCTCCAAGTACACAAAATCAGAAACAAAATAGGAGACACTACTACTGATACCACAGAAACACAAAGAATCACCAGTAACTATTATGAATAATATATGCTAACAAACTGGAAAACTTTGAGGAAATGGATAAATTCCTGGACAGATACAACCTGCCAATTAAACCAGAAAGTAATAGAAAATCTCAATAGACCAATATTGAGTAATGAGATTGAATCAGTAATAAAATTCTCCCAACAAAAAAAAGCCCAGGACCAGATGTCTTTACTGCTGAGTTCTACCAAACTTATAAAGAAGAATTAACACCAATTCTTCTCAAATTATTCCAAAAAACTGAAGAGGAGGAAATTCTTCCTAAATCCTTCTATGAAGCAAGCCTTACTCTGGTACCAAAACCAAAAAAAGGCACAACAAAAAAGAAAACTACAGGCCAATATGAATGTAGTTGCAAAAATCCTCAAAAAATATTGGCAAACCAAAGCCAACAACACATCATGGTATTGTTTAAGTGTGATTTATCCCAGGGATGCAAGGATGGTTCAATGTAAACCAAATCAATAAATGTTGTATATCATATCAACAAAATTAAGGAAAAACCATATGATCATCCCAATCGATGCATAAAAAGCATTTGATAAAATTTAACATCCCTTCATGATAAAAACTCTCAACAAATTAGGCATAGAAAGAAAGTATTTCAATATAATAAAGGCCATCTATGACAAATCCACAGCTAACATTATACTGAATGGGGATAAGCATAACAACTTTCCTCTAAGAACTGGAACAAGACAAGGATGCTCACTTTCACCACTCTTATTCAACAAATACTAGAAGTCTTAGCTAGAGCAATCAGGCGAGAGAAAGAAATAAAGGGTATCTAAACTGAAAAAAAGGAAGTCAAATTGTTCCTTTTCACAGATGACATATGTAGATAAACCTAAAAACTCCACCAAAAAGCTTTTAGATCTGATAAATAAATTCAGTAAAGTTTCAGGACACAAAATGAACGTACAAAAATCAGTACTGTTTCTGTAAACCAACAATGAACTAGCTGAGAAAGAAATCAAGAAGGCAATCTCATTTACAGTAGCTACAAAAAAAATTACTTAGGAATAAATTTAACCAAGGAGGTGAAAGACTTCTACAAAAATAACTACAAAACATTGATGAAAGAAACTGCAAAGGACACAAACACAAGGACAGACATCCCATGCCATTGGATCGAAAGAATTAATATTGTTAAAATGGCCATACTATCCAAAGTGATCTACAGATTCAATGCTGTCCCTATCAAAATACCAATGTCACCTAATGAGTGCAGTGCACACCATGTGGGTTATGGACATGCTTGAAGCTCTGACTTGGGTGGGGCAAAGGCAATATATGTAACCTAAACATTTGTATTCCTGTAATATGCTGAAATAAAAAAATAAAACTAAATTAAAAAGAGTTTTAAAAAATGTCAGAAATAGAAAAATGTTTTTTAACAGAAATTTTTAACAGAAATAGAAAAATGTTTCTAAAATTCATAGAAAAGAGCCCAAGTAGCCAAAGCAATATTGAGCAAAAAGAATAAAGCTGAAGGAATCATACTACCTGACTTCAAATTATATTACAAAACTATCATAACCAAAACAGCATAGTATTGTTATAAAAACAGGCACATAGATTAATGGAACAGAATGCAGCAGTCCCCAGTCTTTTTGTTACCATGGACAGGTTTCATGGAAGACAATTTTTCCATGGGATTGGGGTGGGGATGAGGTGGAGCTCAGGCAGTGATGCAAGCTATTGGGAGCTGCTGTAAATACAGACGAAGATTTGCTCACTTGCCCATCGCTCACCTCCTGCCATATTGCCTGGTTCCTAACAGGTCATAGACCGGTACCAGTCCACAGCCCAGGGGTTGGGAACCACAGGAAAACACAACCCACAAATAAATCCATGTATTTCCAGCCAACTGATTTTCAACAAAGGTGCTATGAACATATTAAATACATTAGGGAAAGGAAACCCTCTCCAATAAATGGTGCTGAGGAAACTGGAAATTCATATGCAAAGAAATGAAATTAGACCCCCTATCTCTCACCAGATACAAAATCAACTTGAAATGGAAAATCTTACACCAGATACAAAATCAACTTGAAATGAAATCTTACACTTAAATGTAAGACCTGAAATTATAAAACCACTAGAAACAAACAAATATAGGGGAAACACTCCAGGAGATTAATCTAGGCAATGATTTTATGGCTAAGACCTCAAAAGCACAGACAACAAAAACAAAAATAGACAAATAGGACTATATATAACTTTCTGCACACCAAAGGCAACAACAGAGTGAAGAGACAACATATTGAATGGGAGAAAATATTTGCAAACTATTCATCCAACAAGGGACAATATCCAGAATATATAAGGAACTCAAACAACCCAACTGAAAAAAATTAATTTAATTAAAAAGTGGACAAAGGAGCTGAATAGACATTTCCCTCTATCCTTCCCCCCACTCCTCCCTTTAAGAGACAGGGTCTTACTGTTGCCCAGACTGGAGAGCAGTGGCTCAATCACAGCTCACTGTAACCTTGACCTCCTGGGCTCAAGTGATCCTTCTGCCTCATCCTCCCTAGTAACTGGTACTATAGGCATGTACCACGATGCCCAGCTAATTTTTAAAATTTTTTGTAGAGATGAAGTCTCAATATGTTGCCTAGGCCACTCTCGAACTCCTCACCTAAAGTGATCCTCCAGCCTTGGCCTCCCAAAGCGCTGTGATTACAGGTGCAAGCCATCATGCCTGGACTGAACAGACATCTCTAAAAAGAAGATATATGAATGGCCGACAGGTTTATGAAACATGCTCAGCATCACTAATCATCAGGGAAATGCAAATCAAAGCCACAATGAGATATCAACTTATCTAGCTAGAATGGATATTATCAAAAAGACAAAAGAAAAATAACAAATGTTGATGCATAGAAAAGGGAATTCTAATACACTGTTCATGGGAATGTGAATTATTACAGCCATTATGGATAATTGTATAGAGGTTTCTTAAAAAAATAAAAATAGAACTACCATATGATTAAGCAATCTCACTACCAGGTATCTATCTAAAGGAAAGGAAATCAGTGTATCAAAGGGATATCTGCACCCCCATATTTACTGCAGCACTATTCACAATAGCCAAGATATAGAATCAATCTAAGTGCCCATCAATGAAAGAATGCATAAATGAAATGTGGTGCATATACAAAAGGAAATACTATTTAGCCATAAAAAAGAATAAAATTCTGTCATTTGCAGTGATATAGATGGAACTAGAGATCTTTATATTAAGTGAAATAAACCAGGCATGGAAAGACAAATTGCATGTTCTTGCTCATATGTGGGAGTTTAAAAAGTTAATTTCATGGAGGTAGAGAGCACAATAATAGTTAGCAGAGGCTGGAAGTGGGGGTAGGGGATGCAGGTGAAGAGAAATTGGTTAATGGGTACAAACATATAGTTAGAAGAAATAAATTCCCAGTGTTCCACAGTATAGTAGGGTGACTATAGTTACCAGCAATATATTGTTTATTTCAAAAATAGCTACGAGATTATTTGAAATATTCCCAACACAAAAAAATGATAAATGTTTGAGGTGATGGATAAGCTAAGTACCCTGATTTTATCATTACACATTGTATGTATCAAAATATCCCATACATGCCATAAATATGAACAAACATTATGTATTAGTAAAAAATTTCACGGGAGCCTAAAACAAGCCATGCTTAAAGGCTAGGATAAGAAAGGCGGTAATAGAAAAAAATAACATTCTAAAACTAACATAGTTTTCTGATAATGAAGTCTGGATTTTAGGGAAGGTGCACAATTCATTGCAGATTAGGACATTTTAAGAGTTGAAACTTGCAGGAGCAGATTATTAGTGACAGTACTCATCTTGTATCAACAACTGTATACAGTCTGACATGGAGCAGATGGCCTGAGTTTTGAGAATACTAAGGTTGTGGTAGATAAGCAGAGTTGTTGCTACAGTAACTATATTTTCTGTCATCCTTTGGAAAAAAATAGATTCCATCGATGCAATCATCACTGGTGCTTCAAGTTCTTTGGGGAAAATTGATAGTCGAACCACCATTTTAACTTCGCATTTTAACTCATTTCCATGCTGCTATGTCCCTTGAGTCCCAGGTTGAACACTAGGGGTGCTGAGCCCAGGATTCAGGCAAGTCTGGGTCAATCTGGAGGATAGAGATAGGGAACCAAATATGGTTCTCTTTTCAGAAATGCCAGATGAATCCCCTAGGGAAGAAGCCATGGCAAAGGTAAGGGCTGCAGTTTAAGCAGCAGCCGTATGGGCAGCCTTCAGGTGTTCGACAGTGACTTCTAGTTTGGTGTCAAGGACAGCCCCTGACAGTGAGGTGGAACCTAAGGAATAAGGAACAAAATGGTGGATACCGCAAGAACAAGTTCTCAGAACTTGTGTGACAAATGTGTGTGAGGCGCGGTTCCCAAAACTATGGGAGGACTTTGAGGGGTTTTGATTCCTATAGACGTTGTGGGTGTGTGCTTTTTTTTTGCATCACTTATTGTTACTCTGGTCTTGTTCTCAGCTGTCTTCACCTGGAAAACACAGATTACTTCTGTATCTCCGAAAATATTATAAGTGCAGTCATCAGATGGCACACACAAGTGTGCTTTTTGTCTCTGCCTTTAAAACAACGAGCACTAAAAGTATCATTTGGTGAAAACAGCAGTTATCAGGAAATCATTTAGCCAAGATGAAAAAAAAAAAAAATCCCTGAATAGCATTTAATCTTCAAAATAAGAATTCTCTGTTCTTGGGTCAGACTGATAAATGACGTGGCACTTAGGCTGATCAAATTCAGTTCCGTTGCAACCGTGTATCAGACCGATATAAGTGATGAAAATGTTCTTTGGCATTACAATGCTTTCTTAGTTTGCATAGCTTGTGACCTTTATAGCATTTGTATTTAATTTAGAAAATGTTTTAGAACAACCTAATAACAACTTCAAGATACAAAATAATTGTACACACTTCACAGCTCCTTCCTATTGCACGAATGTGTAAATTAAATTCCCTCTCAGGAGAAAAAAACAAGGCTTGGCTTCCCAAAATGTTTTCATTGGCTTTAGGGAACTAAAACACACCAGTGTCTGGGTGACTAATACTTCCTGTAAAATAAAGATAGATCAACACATAATTAAGTTCTGGCTCAAATATAATTGTTGTCGTGGAAACAGTTTGGGGGATAAATATGGCTATGCTGATGAAACTCTCCATGATTTCCACTAATGATCCAGTTTATCAACTAGGCCAGGCCATCTTACTACCTTATGATACCCATTTTGGAATATTTAAAAAGACTGAAAAACAAAACAAAACAAAACCACAAAACTTCCTGAGAGAACACTGAAGGGGAAGGAAAAGGGATAAATCTTTAATTATCTATCAGCTCTAGTAAGGATTCTAGTTGAAGAAGTAGATTGGAAGTGCTTTTGGATTATTTGTGGTTTTCAAAAAGATCCTTCTTACCTCACTAAGCAGAAAAACAGAGCTGTATAGACAGCATTTTTAACTAATAACCCCTAGCATTATTCCTCTGATCTCGACATCCTAAGTAGCCAGCGTTTTCTAGTTCCAGCTTGGAGTGTTCAGTAGTTTTGCAGGAAGTTCTACTTACTGCGTAACCCAAAGAGGAGCCTGCCTGCTCTGTGGGGTTTTGTTGGGGCCGAGCGTGAACTCAGGGCCCCAGAGCGCATCTCAGCCCTTAGGTCACACCCACTCGGGGTGTGCGTGCGAGTGTGTGCGCGGGTGCCTGCGCGCGTGTGTACGTGTGGGGAGGTGTGCGCCAAAGGGGTGGGGTGCGGGGCAGCGACGAGGGCTCTAGGTGAGGCGCGAGGAGAGGGAGGTCGCCCGCTCCGGCTGCTTCCCGGAGCTCGGGCTGCACCTCCTGGTGCGCGCCGCGGCGGCGCCACAGGCCCCTCCGCCCTCTGACCACCGCCCTCCGGCCGGCCGCCCGTCCAGCAGCCGGGACCCGCGATGGCGCGGGACTGACGGCCGCCTCCCCCCGGACCCCTCCGCCCCGCCCGGGGCTCACGGGGGCCGCGGCGCCGCCCCGACCTGCATGTGGGGCGGGCGCACCCGCGCCCGGAGCAAGCGGCCCTCCGCGCCCCCCGAGGCGGTGCCCGGCCGCGCCAGAGAACGAGGAGGAGGCGCGGCGGGCCGGACCGGGCTCCCCTCGCGCGGCGGGCCGGGAGCACGGGCTCCCCGGAGGGAGCTTGGGGCGTCCCAGCCCAGGAGGAGGGACCCGGAAGCAGAAGCGGAGCCGCGAGTCGAGCCGAGCCGCTGCCCCCGCTGCCCGCCGGCGCCGGGTGGGGGTCCCGGCGGCTGGATGGGCAGCGGCGGCGCGGGCCGCGGGCGGCGATGGGCGAGGAGCAGAGCACGGTGAGCGGCGGCGGCCGGCCCCAGGAGTCGCGGGCCCTGGCCGGTGGCACCGCGGGTCACCCCGAGCCCCCGAGGCCGCGGGGGGACAGCGCCGAGGCGCCCGGGCCGCGCGCTGCCTCCACCGAGTCCAGCGGCGGTGGCTGCGGAAGCAACTCGTGCTGCGTGGACACGAGCACCGCGGAACCCGCGAGGAGCTGGGGGCCCCCGGCCTGGAGGAAGAGCCAAGCACCGGGGCCGTCCGCGGGACTGGCACTCAACGGGCCTCTCAACCCCCAGACTTTGCAACTGCAGCTGGAGCAGGAGGAGGAGGAGGAAGCTGGGGACCGAAAAGAGGGAGGGGATGAACAGCAGGAGGCGCCCCCCGGCGAGAAGCTGGAGCCCAGGACCCGCGCCGGGGCTCCCGATGGACTGGTCCTGGACGTGCTGGGTCAGCGGCGTCCGCTCCCCGCCAAGAGACAAGTCTTCTGCTCCGTGTACTGCGTGGAGAGCGACCTGCCCGAGGCCCCCGCCGCGGAGCAGCGCTCGCCGCCCGCGTCGCCAGGTGGGGCTCCGCCGGTGCCCAACCCTCCCAGCACCCCTTCTTCCTTCCCCAGCCCCCGGCTGTCCCTTCCATCGGACCCCCTCTCTCCCGACGCCGGCAGCGTTGAGCTGGAGTTCTACCTGGCGCCAGAGCCATTCTCCATGCCCAGCCTGTTGGGAGCTCCACCCTACTCTGGCCTGGGTGGGGTAGGGGATCCTTACGCTCCCCTCATGGTGCTGATGTGCCGGGTGTGCCTGGAAGACAAGCCCATCAAGCCCCTGCCCTGCTGCAAGAAGGCCGTGTGCGATGAGTGCCTCAAAGTCTACCTGAGTTCCCAGGTAACTTCTCTCCCTTCTGTACCCCTTTCAGTTCCCCATTCATCATTCCAGATTACTGGTGAGGAGGTCCAGCTCTGGAGCTCCCTGCTCATGGGAAGAGGTGACGGAGACACACTTACTTAGGACCTCTATCAATTTCTGACATCTCAGTGTTGTTATTACTTAAGTGTGTTTTGTCCTAACTGGTTTACTTGACTGGAATTTAACTCTGCTCTGAGCTTCAGGCTTTGGTTGGCAGCTGCAGAAGGCACAAGGTACAATCAGTTGCACTCTGCTTATTTCTTCTCCTGGATTGCAAGCAAGAGCTTGCTCAAAAGAGGAGGGCAAGAGACTGCCTCACGGGCCTGGTATCCCAGAGACTAACAAGCAGTGGGCATAAAATAAATATTTATAGAACTGGTGGAGAGAAGGGTTAGAATAAATATTCCAGGCCCATGATATCTGAATTTTTAATTTTGCCCATTTATAATATTCCAGAAAAGTGTAAATTAAAAAAAACTATTCCTTGGCCCTTACCCACTTCTAGCACAGTAAAATTGAAGTACTTTACTGAAGTTTTAAGCCAACAGAGTATTTCTTTAAGAGGAAAACAAAACAGAAAGAGCAAAACAAAGCAAGGAGAGGCTAAGAGGTTTAACAACACAAGTGCTGGTGAAACTTTCTTCCTCGGCCTCTTATTTGAACACTTGGTTTTTTTCTTGGAAAGCTTGAGAGTGCAACAGACCAGCTTTCCTTCACTGACGGTGCGTGTGTTCTTCCAGCAGTTTTCAATCTGTGAAGTTTCTGCCAGTGTTTTGCACAATCCCGAATGCCCTTTGATCCATGTCCAATTGTCCTTGGCCTATTCATCTTTCAAAACCCTGTCTGTTCAGGTGCCAACTCTTCTGTGAAGCCTTACAGGCCACTGCTTATATACTTTCAAAATATCTTACATATCTTATGTCTACTGAAGTTGTTCTTTATGTGTCTGTCTGTCTTGCTAGACTGTCTGGACAATGTCTTACAGTCCCGTATGTGGTAGTTTCACATTGAGTCCCTTTCACGCAGTAGCGTTTAATAACATTGGCCTAAGTGAACTGAACGGGGCTCACTTGGTGTGGTTCCTCTTTGTTTTGTGGCTAATCCAAGCTTCGGTCTAGACTGAAAGTATGTACAGTGCCCAACTGAAAATGCAAAGGGAAATTGAGAATGGAATGTTACACAAACAGTGAATTGGCCAAAATAGTTGAGATTATCCAAATGCCTGGGAGAGACTATGATGTCTCGTTCATGCTTTATCTGCAAACAGACGTTTAAAACAGGAGCAATGTCTGTTGCTTGTTGTGGTAGTTTCTATGACATCACCATTAAACAGATATTGCTGTGCAAAGTCCGGTGGTAGGATTCAGAAATTTCCAAAAGATGGGCCCTGCTCCAAGGAATTGACTGTGAGAATAGATGTGTACAAAAGAGCAATACAAGGTAGCATACAATGAGATGTCAACAGAATAGCAATACCAGATAGCACTTCCTATGAAATGCTGGATAGACATACCAGTGGGTTTAGAAGTTCAAGAGAAATAGTCATTGTGGGCTGGGGTACTCTGCCTGGCAATTTGAATTCCTTAAGGTGGGCCCTTTGCCCACAGAAGTTTTCTTTCTCTTTTTTTATCCACCATAAGTTAGTTTTGGGAAGTCAGTGTTTTGGTCTCTAACAGAAAAAAGGAGGAGTGGTGGTGGGGGAGGGGAGCATACAAGATGAGTCAGGTGGTCATTGCAGTACAGGTAACCACTAAACACTCCTCTGAAGTGACATAGTATCTCAAGCTTATCTGCAGTATTTATTATTGTATGTATGTTGCTCACCTTCTCCTAAAGCATTTGACAGAACTTTCAATAAAGAAAAATATATATTATTTAAAATAAACAACAACAACAAAAATACGAGTCATGTATGCAAGGCAAGCTTTCACCTCAGGGATTTTGCAATTGCCATTACCTGTGCCTGGAACAGACCCCTCCATGTCCCTTTTGTATGCTCACTCTACTCCCCTTCAGGTCTGTATTCAAATGTCTGTGACCTTCACTGACCACTCTTTTCAAACTTGAGCCTCACCCCACACTCTCTCTTTTCCTGGTTTTCATTTTCTCCACAGCACTAACATACTCTGTCTTATCCTTAAGTATAAAGACAGAAGCTTTCACATGATTTGTTCACTTCTATATCTTTAGCATCTGCAACAGTGTGTAACATATAACAAATTTGCAACCAGTAGTTACTGAATTTATGAAGAGCCTGAGATTGCCCCAGAAACCAATGCTAGGAAGTGGTGTTCTGCTTGGGCACTAAATTCTATTCTGAGCTTCTTAATATTTAAGGTAAAAGGCAAGGGCTTAAAGTAGACAAAAATAACAGCTTTGCTAAGTTGGTTATTAAACTGAGAATTAAACAGTTTAGGTAAACTTTTAACATATTAAAAATAACCTTTTTCAGTTGGATAAAAATACAGGATTATGGTTGTAATATTTTTGATCTATATTAATTCTAAGGTCCCTCTACTCAAAGAGTCTGTTTTTCTCTGTCACTTGATGTCTTTGTGCCTTAATATCTTCATCAATGAAATGTAATTGCAGATGATGATCTGTAATAACCTACCAGTTCCAAAGCAAAATAAAATCAAATTGCATGGTTGTTTTGTTGCTTTACTGAGCTAGATCAAAAGGACATAATGAGTACTTTCTTTCTCATTTTATAAGATTTTTAGGTTTGACAGAAGCAAATGTGTCAAGACTGAACTTCCAGGGCTCTTAAAACCTTTGGAAATAAAATGATGTATTTGAAATAAAGAGCTCTTGGTGACTTTTTACACCATTTTTTTTTTAGTTTGTGTCACATTACTTAGTGCATTTTAACATCATTTAAGAAAATAAAGCAGAGTCCCTATTAAGCATTTTATACAAACATTAAAAATGCATATTAAATGTGAGTTGAAGTATTGTCTGGTTAAATAATCTTCTGAAAGGAGATGCTGAGTTATTTGAAAGAAGCTATGAACTTGGAAGATAGAAATGTAGATTTTTAGATGATCAGTCTATTTCCATTAGTGCCATGGACTGAATATGTGGCAAAGGCTGCTGTGTAGGTGTCATCAGTATTTCAGTACAGGCATAGTAGATTAGGCGTTGACTTAAGTATCTCTTTGCAGTGGTATAATAGTTTTATTTTTCAAAACATAATTGTTCTCCTGTTGTTACCATGACTGGGGCTGAGGGAACCCTTCTCAGTGGAATAACTTTACAGTATAACATGTACCTTCCATTTCTGATTGCCATGGTAAAGGGTTAAACTGATGGATTGTAAATCTTTGGCACCAGAGTAGATGTTGATTTAGAGGCTATGGAGCACCAGGGCAGAGATGGTTACATTGTTTTATATTGCCTGGGTACATAAATCCTGGGCATAAACATTTTAGAAGTGCATTTCCCAGTAACCTATGTATGCGGGCATGACTATGGCTAAAGCACACAATCCCAGGGATGTCTGCAATATCTTGCGGGTCCCGGAGCCTTCGTAAGGGTTGGCCTTCTCAGCTGGATTGGCCTTTATTACATTTTCCTAGGAAGAAATATCATAGAATGATATGGTCATTTCAGAAAGCCTCCACGGTTATCTTTCCTTTATGATTTTGGTTTAGACAGAAAAATTTGTTATAAAAATAAAGTATTAATATTTAGTATTTTAGATGAAGAGAGACATGAGCATGCCAAAGGGCTTGCTAAAGGTAACAACTGTTGTGGCTTTCACCACTCTGCTGAAAAGTTCTAGGGATTGGCAGGTGCATATAGCTTGGAATGTATACACCTGTCCAATGAGTATTAATAGAGACAAGCAACACATTTCTTCTGCAAATTGTGAACAGAACAGCTGCTAGATGGTAATGTCCTAAAATGACTGTCTACTATAGTCACCCTAGAATCAGTGACCTAGGAGTGAAAGCTTACATATCCTATTATTAAACTCTGAGTCATCCAGATCTTCATGGGTAAAAGTGTAACAACTTTTTTTCCCTTTATACCTTAAAGCACCTTAAATATTTTTAGAAATCTTTGTGTTCCGTATTGGGTTTGAATGCAGTTGTCTTCACACAGGTGAATTTATAGATCCTATCATGCCAGGTGTGATTTTGGTAGTCCTAAAGAATAATATGAGACTGAAAATTCGTTTTGAAGTCACTGCAAATTTGAAAAGCAAGAATTAAGGCATATATAAGCTTATTCTTCTGCACACCAAATTTATATGTGTGTGTGTGTGTGTGTGTGTGTGTGTGTGTGTGTATTTTGGGGGTACAGTAATGTTTGCTTTCACACCTTACTGACTCATGCCCTTATTTTCCTCATCTCTCTCTACTTTATTTTTCTTTAACAATTTCTTTCATTTTTTTCTCCCCTTGTTTTCTTTTGCTTTTCAAAATCTGGTTTTAACTGGTTTAAATTTGATGTCTGAAGAGGAATCTTCTGCGGAGTGCTGAGCCCTGGGGCCAGCAGCTTCTCCAAGGCATACTGCATGGATGGGTGTTTTCCTTTCCCTTTCAGCTCTCTGTAGATGAGGCTGTATAGAGAAATGCTACATTGTGCTCCAGTACCTAAAACATCTCAAATAACATTACAAGTACGACTGACTTAAGGCATTAGTTGGTACCTTTAGAGTGTGAATTTTTTCCTCGTAGAGCTCAGCTTTTATACTAGAAGGCTCTTCCTTACTCCTCCTATGAAAGATATAAAAAGGAAATCATTAGAACTTGAGCTGTCAGCTTTTTATTAAGAGTTTGTGATGGGCAATGTAAGTAAATACTTGAGTGGTAATTTCTTACAATTATTCATTTATTAGTGTACCATTTGTACATTTAACAAACGTTTATTTGGGCACCTGTATGCACCATGAGATACTCTATCAATAGTGTATTATTATTTAGCATATTAGGAGATAATAAGAGCTATGGAGAAAGAGAAACAAGGAAGAGTGATAAAAAATACTGCAGAGGGGGTTGCCCTTGATATATTTATAGTTTTTTGGGGAGTTGTGAAGGAGGGCTTGTTTTACAAGTTGACTTTTGAGAAGAGACTTTCATGATGGTAATGGGGCAACATGAGGATATCTAAGACAATAAAAAGTATGAAGTTCCAAAGGCAGGAGCATGCGTACGTGTGTTCCAGGAACGGTCCAGAGATCCATGCGGCTGAAGCGTAGAGAATGAGGGGCAGAGTGTTAAGAAAAAGACAACAGGAGCAGTGGGGAGAGCTGGCTGAGCAGGGGTTTAAGGCTATCAGAAATTATCATTACCTCAGACTGAGATGGCATAAGAAGCTAGAAGATGTTATAAGATTTTGAGCCTCTTTTCCCTTTAAAAGAGACCATCTCTTAGTGGAGAACATAGAGTAGGCATCGAGTGGAAGTAAAAAGATCAGTTACAAGACTATGGCAGTAACCCAGAGGAGAGACGATACAGTTCAGATGAGAGTGATAGAGGTGAATGAATGTGGTTTGAACTGATTGAATTTTGAATATATTGTGAATATAGAACTGACATAATTTGCTGATGATTGCATGTGGGATGAGAGGAAAAGAGTCAAGGATGATTCAGCTTGTGAGCCCAAGCAGTTAGAAACATGGGGTTGCTACTTAATGAGATGAGGAATACTGTCGGAGGACTCGGTATAGGGAGAATGAGGAATTTGAAATGCTCAGTAGACATTCATAAAGGGATGTGGAGTAGGCAGGTGGTGTCTGGCATTCAGAAGAGAGATCTGAGCAGAAGATATAAATTTGAATGTTGATGGCATGTAGATGGTATTTAAAGCCATTAGACTGGATGAGGTCACCTGTGGAGTGATAGTAGCAAGAGAAGGAGGATTGAAGATTGAGTCTGAGTACACCAGTGTTTACAAATACGGAGTGAGGGACATTAAGGAAGAACCTGCAAGGAGTCTGAAAGGGAGTGGGCCAATTAGGCAAGAAGAGAAGCCAAACAAAGGCAATGTTTTAAAAGGGAGGGACTAATCATCTATGTCTAATCTTGTGATAGTTCCAGCAGGATGAAGACTGAAATAGACCATCAGATTTCCCAACAAGGAGGTTATTGGTAACTGCGAACAGTGCTGTTTGCATTGGCAGTCATGGGGTTGGCCTTCTGATTAGAGTGTGTTCAAAAGAACAGGAACAACCAACTCCATTTTTGTACTGTAGGTAGTAGAATGTTATATTAGGACACTTAAAAGTTAGAGAGATTAAATAATTTGCCCAAAGTCATGAAGCTAGGAAATGGCAAAGGTAGGATTTAAATTTCCGATCCATTTGGCTCTGAAACTCGTGGCCTTTTCACATTCTTTAAATTTATTAGTTTATGTATAAGCTAAATATATTTATTTTTCTTTTAAGTTAATATCTGTATTATGCTAAATCACAAGTCTTCTATTCCTAGAAGGAGAAGAAACTTAATTACATGTTTGGAGGAAGTGGAAAGCTCCTGCCCAAACTTAGATCCAGAGAAAATATCTACGAAACTCAGCCTCATCTCCATGTAAGAAAATCAAGAAGAATTTAGCTTAGGAAAGCTGTGATTTGATGTACTGTAGAGTTTTAATGACAGTATGCTCTCCTGTTTTCTTCCTAACTTTCTGGCCATTACCTTTGTTTCCATTGGCTCTTTCTCTTATTTTATCATCTCTTAATATTGGAATCTGCATGGTCCTATCCTAAGCCCCTTCTCTTCTCGCTTTATATACTACCAAATGGGGCCATCTTACCCACTGCCCTGATTTCAAGTAGCTCCTGTATGCTGTTGTCTCTCAAATTTTTATTTCTAGTTCCGCTCACTCTCCTCACCTTTAGGATCAGATAGCCATCTTTCCTGGACAATTCTAGTTGGATGTCCCATCCACACCACCTTAAACTTAACTTCTCAAACTAAATCCCCCCTTTCCTTCTCTTCCTTCCCACGTGCCCAAAGCCTTGCTTCTCTTTCGGGATTCCCTGTTTCCATCAGTTGTACCCAGATCGGAAACTTGGGAGCCATTATTGAGCTTTTCATCTTCCTCGCCTCACACATCTGCTCAGTCACCAAGTCTTTTCAATTCTACACCCTAAAAAGGCTTTTCTACATTGCTCCTGTCATTTCTCTTGCTCAGGCCTCCACCTTTTCTCCCCTGGATTCTAACAACAGCTTCCTACTCTGTGCCCAAATCTTGACTATCTCCAATCTGTTCTCCTTGGTAAAGCCAGAGGGTTCTTTATAAAATGTAAGACCAGTCTTGGCACACTCGCTGGCCTTTCAACATCTGCGTCTTGCTTTTGGAGTAGAATCTAAACTTTATAATATTGTTTATATGTCTGAGTGATCTAACTCCTGTGTGTCCCTACAAGCTTCTTTTCTCATCAAGTACCCCCAAGCCTATGGTCATGTTAGCTATACTAAACTTCTTTTTGTTCTTTGAATGTTCCATGACTCTCTGAATTATGAGCCTTTGCCTTTGGTGACATGGCGTTCTGTCTTGGGGGAATCCTCTTTCCTTGCTGCCCTGACTCTGTTTGCCTCTTTCATACCTATTCATTCTTCTAGTTCAGTTTAGACATGCTTCTGGGAGAATTCTTCTTGACCTCCTATATCTGGATTAAGCATCCTCTTATATTCTTTGATAACCCTCTTTACTACATCAAACAATGTAGGAATCCTATTGTAAAATTTTTATTTCCCTGTGTTTAAATAGCCTATTTCCTGCTCTGTGCTCCCATTAGATGTTGAAGCTTGATGCATATAAAGACTTTATTAATCTTTTTTTGCTTATTAATTTATTAGCTCTTTGCATGTTATAGGCATGAAATGAGTATGTGTAGAGTGGACTTATTTATTTATTCCATAAATAGTTAATGTACTAGAGGCTGGTGTGGTCAATATATAAACTACTGGACTGGATACCCAAAAGGATATTTTAAATGAAAATTTTAACATTTCATTCATTTGCTAAAAACTAGTAAGACCTTCCTATTATTTTACATAAAGATCCCAGCTCGTAACACTGCTAAGATTTGGCCTCTGCAATGCTCTTCTGTCTCTTCTGTCACTCCAGCTCTCTTCTCTCCAGCAACAGTATCCTTCCTTAGGTAATTTCTCTGCAGCCTTCACATCTCAGTCTGCAGTCTCGAGACTGAATCAGTGCTGCTGGTAAGGCTCCTTGAGTCCTTTTTACTCTGCTGCCGTTGTATTTATCTCTTTTTGTAATTATATGTTATGTGCTGATTTGATGTTTGGTTAGTTGTCTGTGGCTGACCCCCTTCCCCACTGTTCTCTGAGCTGCTTTCGTAACTAGCACCTAGCATGTAGCTCACAGAACAGAATAAGTGCTCAATAAGTATTTGTTAAAGACTGAGTGAATGATTGAAAATAAACTATAATATATTTAGGTTGGTAGAAAAAGTTAAGTATTTGAATCTGAATTTATGATATTTTATTCCGTGATATATTTAAATTTCATTTGAATGCAATGAAATACTATGGCCTGAGTCTTTATCACAGCGTCCCATCCAGCACTGAGGAGTTTCTTCCTTCACTACAATACCTGTTCTGGTTACTATGCCTCTTGTTTAACAAATCCCTCCAGAAACTAGGGGCTTAAAACAACCATTTTATTTTGATCATGACATTGTCCATCAGGAATTTGGGAAGGGCTCAGCTGGTCCGTTCACATTTGGGGTATCTGATGTGGTTGTAGTCAGATGTCATCTCAATACAGCTGATGCTGGCTTTTGTCAGGGAGATTTTTTATATAAAAGCTGTTCTCTTTTGAAATTAAATGTTTTAGAATATTAGAATTCCACTGTAATTGAAGTATGACAAGGTCAGGATTAGCTTCTAATTGTTCAAATTAACACTTAAAATTATTCTGTATATGCACACTGACAACCATGTGAATAAAAACATTGTTCTGTGTAGTATAATTTCCTTTTTGTTATAGTATATTAAAGTTTCAGCTTTGGTGGCATTTAAAATATTTGAAAAATTTAGGAATATCTTTCTGAATAAAAGGAGTTGATGTAACATGTTTTTTGTAGTCCAGGCATATTCTGTACAGAAATAGTATTACGTCTAATGACACCTTAGAATTAACCGTCCAGTTAATCTTTGTTAAATTGGTGCACTGCTGAATTTTTATTGTTTGTGACATTCTAGTTTGTATGGGTGATTTTATCATTTGATTAGTGTCTTCTTGAACAGGTAACTGTTTAAATTTCCAGAAGCATATATGCTGTGCTCAGAAGTTTCTTCCTGGTTGAGGATCTGTGTCCTTTGAAACAGAAAAGGTGTATTGCTTTTAGGATGTATCCTCCCCACCTTTTGTTCCCTGGCTCAGGTAACTAAATTCTGAGGTTATTCATTCATGTGAATGACTAATCCCTTTTTAAATCTTTCTAAGCTATTTGCCTCAATAATATTCTCTACTGTAAGATTCAGAGGCTAATTATAGGCTACCAAGCAAATTGCTTCCCTTTTTGTGGTGTTGATTCTTGCCTTATTTCCTCACATGATTATTGGCCATCCTCTGTGTTCATGAAGCTCATTAGCCCTGAGTTGTATGTGGCAAGTTGAATCACCACATCTTTTCCCCCTTAATTGTTGCTTAACAATTTAAAACGGCAGGAAAAATGAAATGGTTGCTCATAAGCTGTTTTTCCTAATGTTCAGAGTTTAGTTTATTACGTCTGTCTGAGTAGAGCTGTTGGGTAAAATCAGAAGTGACTGTGATATGGCCAGATTTCAATGCACCTTTTTTATATGAAAATATAACCCCAGTGGGAAAAGTGGCTTTTGTTCTCCTGCCAGAGATGCTGTTGGTGGGAAGTGGTAGATGCAATCCCAAGAGTTCTCATTTGTTCCTACCTTTAACTAGTTTTACCCTTAACTCCAGTGTTTTTTTCCCGTTACCGTTCTTCCTCCTCAAGATTGTTTGTAAAACAAACATTTTGAAAATAATGGGCTCTAAAATCAAAGAAAGAAATAATTCATATGTCTGTATGTGTTGGTGCTTTATGTTAAAATTATATAGTACATATGTATGTATGTATGCGTGTGTATACATAATTCACACCCACATATACATACACACACTGTCAAGTTCTCAAGTTTGTCTATTTGTGTGTCACAAGAGGATTATTTGCTGATTATGATTTTTAAAAATCTAAGTATAGTCATTTTCAGTTAAGTTTGTGTATTTCAGGTATAGTTTCAGTCAACCAAAATAGATAACCTTTGGGTTTACCTTTTTTGTTGTTAATGTTAATTGTTTTCAGTATGTCACTTTTTGAGTCATTGATGCTTCACTCTTAAGATGAAAGTAGAGCTTAGAAGGAATGCTTGGACAGAAAACACTGAAAGGATTGTAATTTTTTCTTAATACTTTGCTTGACTTTTTTTGGTTCTGTTTTCTTTTCAGGGTTTTGGGGAAAAAAACTGTTCAGTCATACTCTTCTCTTTAAAAATCACTAGCATATCTACAAACTTTAAAACTTTGGAACAAAATGTTCTGTTCTGCTTAAAGATCATCCAAATGAAGAACTTCAGAGAGTTTTTAATCCATGTATTTAAAAATATAAGAAATTGGCACTTTCTGATTAGTTGCAGGAATAGCTGATTGACATCAAGAAAGATGTAAATCTACCAGCTGGATTTCAACAACAATCTTTGCATAATTGATAGATGAGACATCAAAGTCAGTATAATGATTAGCAAGCATAGGTGACAGGGTACACTTTTGCATCTCTGTGTCTGTGTGAGGTGGCTTTTCAGTTATGACAGTTGGTAAAACAAAGTATTAAAATAAATTGAACATAAACCTTAGAAGCCCAGGATCACTAAGTGCTGAACAAAGATTTTGAAAAATAATGAAGCCAGTTCCAACACATTGCTTTCACAATTACTAGTGATAGCAAAGTATGTTATATCATTAATTAATACTTTAAGATGCCAAAAATCATTGGAACTTTTAGATTGCTGTTCTAATATCCTTTTGGCTTACTACAATCGCAATGGATTGGATAGGTTGCCAGGGTCAAGTGGGCAGTCTCTTCACAGGCTGGTTAACAACATGCTGACCTGTGGCCATAAACTACCCTTAACCCTACATAGTCATATCACAGTGTCTGCTTCTGATCATAAGACTATAGCTATGACAAGGTGAAGGAATTACTATTACTCTCATCACCTCTTCTAAAAACAAATTGAAGCACATGTTCAATAGGTAATTTGTGAGTTGCAGAGCTTTTTACATAGAGAAATCTTTTCTCTTCCACTGACTTTTTTTTTCACTGTAGTCAAGACATAGTAGATCTGTTCTCTAGTATGCAGTTGGTTTGAGGGAACCAAAGGGGAGGGAGAGCTGGAGTATTATTCTATTAAAAATATTTACTGAGCTCAAAATACTCACTTAACACCTTGCTAATCACTATGAGAAAAGGAGACAATGTATCCTTACAGAGTAGTCCATAATCCATCTTCTTAGAAAGTTTAGGAATTCAATAGGTGAATAAAAAGTAAGCTCTCCAAACAAAGATTAGGCAATGTATATGCCTAAATTACATGATGCTGATTGTTGACTTAAGTGGTTCTAGGAAGAGAAAGCTGTGTTTATGGGTGTAGAAAAAGTTGGAACTTGGCTACTCTCTGAAAAGTGTTGTTGCTGCAGAGGGAGGGTAGGAAAAGGGAGTTAGGGGTAGGGCAACTCAAGCAAGCACACATGCATAGTCATGGGAATAAAGAGAGAAGGTGTTCAGGTGGCTGCAATTGGATAGAGGGGCTTGGATACAGGTGGAGATGTGAGAGCCTAATGGTGAGGGCAAGAGTCAGCAGAACAAAGATCTCAGCACACAGTGGAGCACCACAGGCAGAGGGACCCGAGTGAGCGTGCAGAGCCTGCGGTGGGCACAGGCATGATGTGTTTTAAGAACTGAAGCAGGCAATGAGGCTGCAGCAACACAGGGTGCACAAGGGAGCCCGGTCAGAGATGGCTCAGAGGTCGATGTGGTTCAGATTGTACAAATCCTCTAGGCAAGTGATACCTTAATCAACTGTGATGGTAAATCATTGGACAGTTTGGTAGCACTGTAAAATGACAATGCTTTAATAAGATTCTGGATTCTGTATGTAGAATAAATTGTGTTTGCAGAGTGGGGCAGCAAAGAATAGAAGCAGGGAAATGGGTTAGAAGGTGATTGCAGTAGTGAGAAGCGACAGTGATTTGCACTAGTGTACAAGCAGTGGAGATAGTTCTGTCTCACGTCCTATCACTTACTGTATCTTTGCCTTTGAAAGACATTTTGAGTGCGTTGCCTTTGGTACAGCAGAAAGTCATGCCAGTCCTTGCTACCTTTTCTGTTGCGAGGCCCCAGGTTGTACAACCCCATGCACCAGCCGTGTTCTTTATGTTTTAAGCATCATAAGAATAGCCTCTGTTCAACTTGATTCCCTCTCCTATTTTACCTGTCTGGAATGAATTTTTTTGTTTTTAATTGTTTGGTTTCAGAAACAGTATGTAAAAAGTCACTGACTGAAAAATGTGGAAATATCTTTTGAAAAGATGTTCATAGTTGTCATTTTACTGATTGTCAGAATCATTTTATCAAAAAAGTTGAGCTATCCTCTGCTTCTTAATTTTTTATAACTTGCTTTTTTTAGTCTTTCCTCAATTCGATGCTCAATAGCTTGCCTTTATTAGGTAATTGTTTTAATACTTAAAACAAATAGGAACTCCCACTCTCCCCTTCCCATAGATAACAAAGGATTTACTCATCAACCTTCAGTTCTGAGAAGATGTTATTAGAATTTTTTGATAATTCTATTTAGTTCTTGCCCTTACTTTGTTGAATTGTTTTAGATAACAGTTACTTCCCCAGTTAATTCCTATGTAACTACACATATTTCTCTCTTCTTTCTAATTCTTGCTTTTGTAGCAGGGTTCTCTTCTGGTGTAAGTTTCACTTCCTCCACCTTTAGTGGCAAAGGCCCTGGGATCATGGCTTAACCACACAATGGCTGCTTTGTTTTGACCGTGGCTGCCCTTTTCTTTGTTTTTAGTCAGAGTACAGTGATAAAGTAATAACTTAAACAAAGATTTGCTTTGCAGATTTTATGCTGAGTAACTGAGTTGATTTGTTTATTTCATAGAGTCCTGAAGTGTCTCCTCTAATTACATTCTGTATTGATCATAAAACCAGTAATATTTCAGTTGGAAGTAATAAAATATCAGTGTGATTTTTTTTGTTTGTTTAATTTATGAGAAAACCTCAAGTATGCATCTTTAAAATAGATTTGTCCCATGTACATGTTGCTTATATTTTAGAAGAATTTAAACTCTGTACATTTGTTTTATCAGTTTTCTAGCACTAGATAAATGTAATTTAAGAAACAGTAGTATTTACTAGATTTAAAATATTTTCTAGTTGGATACTATGAGCAATTACAGACACTGAATTTTGCCTAGGAATACTTTAGTGTTTAAAATGATTGTAAAACAATTTGAGAAAAATTAATTTTAAAATCTGAGTTTTTACATTTTATGTTTAGAACATTAAATTTGTAATAGTTCATTTAAATTATTTACAGGGAATTTAACTATATTTTCCCTATATTAATCTTCCTGTAAGAATCAACTTATTTTAAAGTGAATTCAATGTTTACAAAAAATTCCTTTATAAATATGAATGACATTTGATTTTTGGATCTCAACAGTGTAACATTTTTCCCCAAAAGTACCTACTTTATTGAAAAGTAGAAGATATAAGATACTTTTTCCATGTTTATCTCACTTTATAGACACTTTAATATTTTCTATAGCAAAAATGTGGCTATTGGTACCTCATGTTATGGGAAAATTTCATAGTCTAAAATCCACCCCAGCCTCCAAAAAACAATTTCTGTATTTCATTTTGCTTAAATAACAAATTTTACATAATAATTTACAATTATTATCATCTTATAAATTATTTATCATTAATAAAATATTTACATGTGATGCAGTGCTAGATCCCACTTGAAAACAAATTAAGCAATTGTTAACTATATTCCTACCCTCTAAAGGCTTTTAATTTCTGTATGATACATGAACACTTGTTTCCCAAGTTACCTTTGGCACATTGTTGATACATTTATAAAGAAAAAAATGACAAAAGTTGATGACTTTATAGTGTGTGAAAGTAATTTGCTCAGTTCCTCGTAAGAATAGAAATGAGTCTGCATTATTCACATGTTACCTTTGAACAAGATTGAGGAGCTGTGAAGGGAAGTCACTCCAGTTTGCTGTTTGTTTGTGGATGGGTGAGAAAAGGGAAGAAGCAGACGTAGCTATCATAGTAAAAGGATCACTTTATAGAGTACTTTGCTTTAAAGAAAAAACTTTCTATATATTTCCTATTCAATCCTCCGTCTTCCCAAGTAGAGGTTCTTAGCTTGGGAGTCTATCATCATGGATTGTCTTGAAAAGGGTTATAAACACTCTGAAATCTTATGTAAAATCCATTTTCTCTTATGACTAGGTCCATAACATTTATTAAGTTTTTGGGCCATTACCCAAAAAAGGCTTAGAGCCACTGGTTTCAAAAGGTTTTTACGTCTGGTGACATAGGGACAATCAATTTTGGTGATTATTTGTTTTGTATGGTAACTGAGGTGTGGGCTGGAGATCTGACTATTTAGTCTATTTAGTATACAGAGGAGGATACAGAAATGAGAAGATTAAAGTAATGGGCAAAACGTGGTCAGGACAAATGTAAATTTGGAGCCTGAGTAGTGATTTAGTGGTTTTATGGCCTAACTTCTCACTGCTAGAAAGGACCTTCGAAGTCATCTAATTAAGGGTAGATATTTATGTACTGAAGCTACCTTGTTTCAAATCATGTGTTTACCTTAATGGAGATGATCAGTAAGAAATATTAAAACTAATATGAGTCATTCTATTCTACCTTCTGTGGTAACCTTCACTTTTGTAAAGGGAGGTTTATATAACATAATAGTTTTTACTCTTGGTAAAATTAATTTATTAATTGTAGTGCTTTATGGATCTATTTCAAATGCAGTCCTTACTTACTGGACAAGTAAAAAGAGCCTTGGAGTAGAAGATTTGGATTTCAACCTTTGTCATGTAATAGAGATATGACTCTTGGAAAGACGCTTTATGAGTTGGTGTGTTAGTCTGTTTGTGCTGCTGTAACAAAATACCTGAGACTAGGTAGTTTATAAGCAACAGAAATTTATTTATTACAGTTTTGGAGGTTGGGAAGGCCAAGATCAAGCCATTAGGATTTGGTGTCTGGTGAGGGCCTTGTCTTTCTACTTTCAAGAGGGCACCCTGAACACTGTCCTGTGGAGGATACAAACGCTGTGTGAAAATGGGAATCTCGCTTTTTGGTTTAAATTTTTTTTTAAGTGACAGCATCTCATTATGTTGCCCACACTGGCTGGGAATTCCTGGGCTCAAGTGATCCTCCCAACTCAGCTTCCTGAGTAGCTGGGACTGTAGGTGCATGCCACTGTCCCCAGCTCTTGTTTTAACTTTTGATAGTATTAGAAGTTTTTGAAGCAGCTTGACAGCTGAATCTTGTGATTCAAACAGTAGTTGTCAAAATGATTTTACTGCAATATGACTTCTGTATATAAGTTCTATAGTTTCTCGTGATTTTAGGTTGAATTATTTAATAAACATAAAGTGTGCAACAAAACCTAATTTCCAAAGCCATTAGATGGTTGAAGATGTTTCTTCTCATTAAAAAAAAAAAAAATTCAACCTGAGCTCAAAAAAATTGCAGTAAACCTTTACCACTGCTAACCTACCAAAGTGCTGTGTGGTAAGGCATGTCTGAATATTTAGCTTCTATTTCGAACGAAATTCACAGAACTAATGATGGTTAAGCTCAGGAAAGCAAATAAGTATTATGAATGACACCATTGGTTCAGTAACACATGATAGATTTGAATATTTTGCATAAAGTACCTCCTGATAAATAATACAGTGAGTAACCATAATCTTTAGACACCTTAAATTTTCACTGGCTTTGTAAATTTCTCAAACTAAGCCTTTTTTTCTATTCTATAAATTTACAGCATCATACATTGTTAACACATCTTAGCATATTCCACTTCAGGTTATATTGAATTTGTGTACTCAACTTCTTTAACCATTAACCTTCTTTAACACATTAACTGCCATGTGAGTTGTATTTAACTCACTAGTTTTGAGCCAAGGACCTCATGAAGCATATGTAAATCACACATGGAACTTCATGGTGGATTAAATGAATAGAAGTCAATAAATTTCCTTTTTCTGTTTGTGTTTACCTTTAGATTACACTTAAGCCTGACAAGTCAAGAAAAACACGTTACCCTCATGAACTATTTTTCAAGTATTCACATTATTTTTTACATTACTAATTTTCAAGTTTTTATATTACCTTTTTACTGACATATCTTTTATGAGAAAGCATTCTACACAAAGGATCACTTTGTTTTCAAAGTTTTTATTCTATTTTCGTAATAAAACAGCATGGCCCCGGGGGTGGGGGGAAGTTTTTCTAATGTGGCAGTCAATATGTTAGTTAAAGTTCTTTAATCTTTAATTTAATTTAAACTTGTTTAATCTTTGCCTGTAGATATGACACAAAGACTATTCATAGAGGCTAATTTTCAGCATTGACACCTCAAATAAACAACAACAATTAAACAGTATCTGTACATCTGTTGACATGTAAAGAGCCAAGGAAAACAACTTGAAATCATTAACTGGTTTTTAAATTGATTATTAATGTTACTTTTAGATTCTGCAGCTCGTTGAGCAAGTTCTCACCAAAAGACTAATCATCTTAAGCACATTTATTTTCTTTATAAACATATCTTTGGCTGCTACAATATAACATAATTTAATTAACTTAACATTGGCAATTAGCTTTCTTTGCTTGCCTAACATGTTCCATTTGAAAAGTTACTTTGGTTGCAGCCTCATTTTCATTTTTATATTTTGTGGAGAAATTCTGCAGTGATGGGATATTGTTCTTTAAATTTTCTATTTTTTCTGACCATTGCTTTCCTGTGAGTTGGTAATATTTTGATGAGTGCTCAGGCTGGTAATACTGGCATGTATTGTAGCCTTTTAACATTGCTATGATGTCATTGTATAATAAACAAAATGCCTTACCATCTAATTCACTAGCAAAACAGTGCACACTCCACTGTGTCTTCAAAACATGACACTTGAAGTTTATTTTATCTTCTTTCTTCTTTTGACATATGCGTTGGTGATTAAAAAAATAAAGTGTCACGGTAAGGTGGTATGTATGGCACTTGAATTCTGTCAAGTTGTAACTGTCACTGCGATTCATAGTGAACTGAGAAATGGTGAGAATCAGTTAGAATGTCACACATGATCTCTGTCACAACAGCTCAGCTCTGCTGTTGTTACACAAAAGCAGCCATAGACAGTACATAAATGATGAGCATGGCTGTGTTCCAATAAAGCTTTATTTGTGGACACTGAAATTTAAGTTTGATATAATTTTACTATGTCATGAAATATTATTAATTCTTTTTATTTTTCTACTTAATCATATGGAAATACAGAAATCATTCTTAGCTCATTGGCTGTACAAAACAGGCAGCAGGCCAGATTTGGCCAATGGGCCGAATAGTTTACTGAACTCTGATTTTTGTCTGTATTGGATCTTCCTTATCAGCATACAATACAGCTGTTACTGTTCTCTTCTTTAAAAAAAAAAAAAAGGCACAAAATAAAGACAAACAGAAACGCTTGTGCGGTCCATTTTCCCTTGTAGCTAGTGCTCCTTTTCTCCACTCTCCTGTAGTTCAGTTCTTTGCAAAAATTGTCAACACTCCTTGTCTCTTAATTCCTTTCTTTTCATTTTCTCTTGAACCCACTTCCATCAAGCTTCGCTTCTATTCCTCCGCTGTAAGTGCTTTTGTAAAGATCATCATTGACCTTCATATTGCTTAATTCAGTGGTCAGTTTTTCATTCTTACGTAACTTAATTTCTAACAGTGTTTGACACCATTGATCATTCTCTCCTCCTTAAAACAGTTTCTTCATTTTGCTTCAAGGACCCCTTAGTCTCTTGATTTTCTTCCTTCCAAACTGGTTATTTATTTTGATTCTTTGTTAATTTATTCTCTTCTAAGTTGCTTCTTTTGTTTTAACTCATAACAGTCTTGGTCCTTTTATCTTTTCTATTTATGCTCACTGCTCTCATGATCTTATCCAATTTCTGGTAAGTGTTATCTATGTTCCACGGTTTTTCCAGTTTATATCTACAGCTCAGGCTGTTTCATTGAACTGCAAGACTTGTTTATTTATCTGCATAATACATCTCCAATTGGATGTGTAATAGACACCTCAAATTTGACATCCCAGAAACTCAACGCTTTATGTTTCCCTCTAAGCCTGTTTCACCCATAGTTTTCACCATCCCAATTGATGGCCATTCCATTTTTCCAGTTGATTAGACCAAAGCTGTGACATGAACTCTGAGTCTTCTCTTTCTCTCGCTCCACATTCTTATATTTCATGTAAGACTGTTAGCTCTACCTTTATATCCAGAATTGAGCCACTTCTCACCATTTTCACAGTTTCTACTGTGAACCAAGCCACCATTATTTCTCACCAGGAATCCAGCAGCAAAATCCTGACTGTGCTCCCTGATTCTGCCCTGGCCCCTTTGTAGAGTGAGCTCAGGAGTGAAGCTGGAGAGATCATTTGAAAATGTATGAGCTGACATGTTACTCCTTTATGATGGCTCCTCAGAGTAAAAGCCAAAGATCTCACAGTAGCCTAAAAGTCGCTGCATGATCCATGACCCTCTTCCCTCAGCAGTTTCTTTTCTGACCTCTGTGGCTCAGTCTTCTGTTACACCTGCCATTGCTCATGCAGAACCAACTTCTTGGACTCTTTGCTATTCCTCACTCACATCACGTCTGTGCCCACATCAGGACTGGTGCAGTAGCTGTTCGTACTCTCTAGTGTACTCTTTCCCCAAATATTTACATGGCTAACTTCTATGTGTTTCCAGTCCTTGCTCAAATGTCAGCTTCTAGTACCCCATGGATAAATGCCACCAACCCTCATCCCTCTGTACCAGCATTCTTTATCCTTTCGTAATCTGTTGTATTTTTCCGTATCCTTGTTATCTTCTAATAATGTTTTAATTATTTATTATATTTGCTTTTATTGTCTTTCTCTGCCTGCAAGACTGTAAGCCATGAGGACAAGGATCTTTTTCTTTTTTTGGTCATTGATTGAACCCGAGTACTTGACACATAGGAAGTGTTCAGATACTTGTTTTAAATATTTTCTTTTAAATATTTTCTTAATTTTATGACTCATTTTTCTATATCTAGAATTGTAAGATTTTAGAACCAGAAGGGATTTTATATTAGAAATAGTTTCCAGACCTATGCTAGTAGACACATAGTACTATTTAAATATAAATTAAAATTAATTAAAATTAGATAAATTAAAGATTCAGTTCCTCGACCCTAATAGCAATATTTCAAGTGCTCATGTGACCAGTCACTATTGTGTTTGACCACACAGTTATATAACTTTTGTGTCATCCTGGAGAGTTCTGTTGGACAGCTCTCAGATTCTCTGTGGTCACACAGGTCATCAGTCCAGAACTGCTATTAAATCCAGGAGACCCAAGTAATTTATTTACAAAGCATTGCTTTTCATGTGATGTCCTGGGTATCTTGTCAACACTGCAAATTCTGACTCAGTAAGTCTGAGGTGGACTGCAAGCTTCCACATTTCAAACAAGCTCCAAGGTGATGTCAGTGCTACCGATCTGTGGCATCATACTTTGAGTAGCAGGGCTGTAGAAAACTCTACAAATATGAAGGAATAACTCCTTTTGATGTTATTTAAGTAGGACATTTATTCATTTTTACCACAAAGCATATTTTTGTAATTAGAATAATATTTCCTAAATAAAACTAGCTGGTATCTTAAATACTGGCCTCATTCAAAGCTACATATATTATAACATGTTCTCTCTTCTCAAATGAAAATTTCATAAATAATAATCAAGCAGGAGAAAACAAGAAGCAGAGGCTGTAGAACATTCTTTTTTTTTTTAAATAGTGTTTCTCTCTCTCTCTCTCTCTCTCTCTCTCTCTCTCTCTCTCTCTCTCTCTCTCTTGCCCTTGCTAGAGTTCAGGGTGTCATTATAGCTCATTGAAACTTCAAACTCCTGGGCTTAAGTGATCCTCCTACCTCAGCCTCCCAAGTAAACTGGGACAGCAAGAACACAGCACCACGCCCAGTTAATTTTTGTATTTGTTTGTAGAGATGGGGTTGCATTGTTTCTCAGGCTGGTCTTGAACTTCTGGGCTAAAGTGATCCTTCTGCCTCAGCCTCCCAAAGTGCTAGGATTACAGGTGTGAGCCACCATGCCTGGCTAGAACATTGATTTTAAGAATGTACCAGACATAGGGTGGTTTGTATTACTTTACATTTCTAATGGTGTGCAGTAGTAATGTGATAGCTCTTCTGCTGATTCCCACAGTGAAATATTGGATTCTGTTAGCTCATTCTAGTTCATATAATGAAAGTTTAGAATAGTGGTAAGAGGGGAGGCTTTTCTTGTTGAAATTGGCTTGTTTTGTTCAGAATTTAGATTTGGTTTTGGAAGATATGTTAACTTTTGAATGGTAAAATTACATTGGGATTTTTGTTCCAAATCTTTGTAAAGAATAATTATTTAGCAGTATGTTATCCTTTGTTGCAGTGTAATTGTTGTCAAATTCTAATTTTAAAGTAACTAGATTACTTTAATAAATTATTAGTTAGCAAATTTACTAAATTTACTTTAAATAAATTTGGTAAATGTAACCTTAGTTGTTTGTAAAGGTGACCAGCCACTTTTAAAAACAATTAATATCTATGATGACATTATAAATTTCAGAAAAAGACATTGCTGGAATGCTGTTTAAATTCTCTCATTTAATAGAATATTTTTCCATTTTATAGGCTGAAAAACTAGCGTCATTGGCCCTGCCAACATTAGGATTATTGGCAAATTTATAGAGCATTGTAAAATAATATCTATTTTGTAATAAGGAACTTCAACTTGAAAAATGTATATGATGTCATATAAACTTTCTTTTGCTCTGTGTTACTGAACTGGTTGCTCCAAAGGCTGACATAAGATCAGAAATGCATGAGGCACCTATTAAAAATAGATTCCTGTTCTCTGCCCCAAGAAATTCTGATTCAGTAATTCTGGTATGAGTCCCAGGAATCTGTATTTTTAACAGGTATCTTGGGTTTCCTGATTAAGTGAATAATATAAATAGAGTGCTTAGAACACTAACTGGCAGATAGTAAATATTAGTTCTTCTCCGCTTCTCCCCCTCCTGCCATTACTCTTATTAAAATAGTTATCATTAGCCAAAATCTGGCTAGTTCTTTCTTTGATGAAGAGGCTGAGGAAATATGAAAGAATGAGATCATTTTCTAATTACAGAAATAACGCTGAGGGCTTTCCAGATGTCACATGTGTTATTCCAGATCCTGGCAATGCAAGGTGAACCTGTCATGTTTTTAAGTCTAGGAATTACAGCCTAGACAGGTAAACACATAAGTAAAAGCACTTGTCTTGCAGCGTGGTAGGTGTTGTGTTAGGCGTGGGCACAGCTGCTGGGCAGCTCATGAGAGGGACAGGTAGGCTGATTGTCAGGGAGGGTTTTATAAGGAACATTGAGGCCTCAGGTGCGTTCCAAAGGTAAGTAGACATTATCCAGGTAAAGAAGGTGCTGAGTAAAGGGTGTGCCAGGGCGGAGAGGACCACAGCTGCAATAGCATAGCTTTTCCAGGGAATTGAAGCGGCTCAGTAGAAGCAAGAGATCCTCTGGAGAGATGAGTTGGAATTCAAGCCCTTATCCCAAGGCAAGGAGTTTGGGCTTTTATTCTGTAGGAAGCAGGGAGTCACTGAAAATCATTGAAACAACATTTTGCATTTTAGAAAACAAATTCCTCTGACTGGAATGTGGAGAAGGGATGGGAAAAAGGGAGGAAATGGAAGAAAGGAAAAAAACAAGAATAGAAGAAAATGTAATTTTAAAATATTAGCTAAGAGGGAAAAATATATAAAGGTGTGTATGTCTCTGTGTGTGTATCTTTTTATTGTAGAGATTTTCAGACATTTTTAAAAATGGACAAAATGGTACAATCCCCATGCGTCCATCATGCAACTATAATAATTAGTATCTTATGACCAATTTTATTGCATCTCCATCCCACCCACTTTTCCCTTCCATTCTTACTTTGAAGCAAAATCCTGACATAATTTAATCTGCAAATCTTACAGTATGTGTCTCTATAAAGTAAGGACTTATTCTTCTTAACATAACCATAATATATTATTACACCTAAATAATTAATGATTTCTTCATATCATCATATGTGGAGTTAATGTTCAAATGTCCAGTTGCCTCATGAATGCCATAATTCACAAACTGTAAGTGAAATAACCAGGACTGCCCCAACTTCTTACTCAAGATTTGTGAGTCTGGTTTCTTCCATACACAGCTGCATTTTTGCTGCTTTTAAATTGGAGGAAAAAGTTAATGGCATGACTTTAGGTAGGTACAGAAGTTTTCACAAACTACTTTTTGTATGTATTCTGAAGCTACTGTATCCTGAGCCACCCAGTGTTTTCTTCAGTGCTAGTAGTGCTACGTTAGGCAGTTGCATGGCGTTATATTTCCAATTATGCTTTCATATTTTTAGGAGTAAGAATTACACTTGAAAAACTGTACACCTGTTACTTGAACCCTGAATTTTATGCCTCTGTGACTGACTGTTGGCAGCCTCAGGGATTTGGAGCTTACTGTCCAAAAGAGATAGCATTGAGATAGTCAAGGACATAGTATAAGAATTTTTGATGATCCAGGAATATACAACTTCATTCATGATGATGTTGTGGCTTGTTCATGTCTTTAGCCCCTTGTTCTGTTCCTCTGTTGGATTATTTGTCTCTTTCTTATTGATTGATCGGAGTTCTATTAACACTTTTATAGCCAGAATACTAATCCTTTGTTAGTTAAATGTGTTTTGCAAAGGCTACTACTTTTGTGCCTTTCATTCCTTAAAACGGAATGTTAAGTTTTCATATATTACTTACGGATAACTTACAGTTCTATTAAGAAAAATTAAAACAAGGTTATTGCTGCTTCTTGACTGTATTTGTAACCTCGAATAAGGAGATGTCTGTGGCTTGTCAGGTATTTATACCATTACCTTCTTCTTGAGTCATAATTTATTAAAGGTTGGTGTACTTTTATTGCCTCTCTCTAATCTCCTTTACGAATTTTATTTTCTGAAATATGATATATACAAAAGAGTATATATAACATATGGTTAGAGTTTTTAAAACAATAATAAAATGAATATTCACTTACCCAACACTATGCATAAGAAATAGAACAATAACAATATCTCTGAAGGCCATCATGATGCCCATCTAAAACACATTCTGCATTCTCTGTTTCAGAGCTAAACAATGTCCTGGATTTTGTTGAATCATGTATTAATATAGTTTCATTACAAATGTATGCATCCCCAAACAATGTTGGTTAGTTTTGCCTAATTTTACCTGTATAGAAATGCAAGCACACTTTGTATATTGTTTTATGGGAAGTTTTCTTATTCAAAGTTAAATTTTTGAGACTCATCCATATTGAAGTATGTGACACTGGTTTGTTCTTATTCAGTGCTGTTTTGTAGTTCATTGTGTGAATATATCCCAATTTATTTAGACATTGTGCTGTTGAAAAACTTTAGGTTGTTTCTGTGGGTTGGGTTGTTGGCTACTTCTATTACAGACTACACACATGTGCATGAATTCTTCCAGATTTTTTATCCAGAAAAGGTATTTGTGCTTGACAAGGCTGTGTATCTTTTAACTTGGCTTGGTATTACCATATTGTTTTCCAAAGTGGTTGTGCCAGTTTATACTTCCTCTCACAGCTGATGAAAGTTCCTATTGCTCCATAACTCGACAGTATTTCATGATATTATTATACTTAAGTGTTTTGCCAATCTGTGGGATATGAATAAACGTCTCATGGTTTTATATGTGCATTTTCCTTATGTATAATGATCTTGAGCTTTTTCTATTTTTGAAGATTATGGATCATTCTTGTTTTTTTATGTGCTTTTTTTTATGTCTTTAGGACATTTTTCTGTTTGTCCCTTGGGTTATTTATCTTTCTTATTGATTCACTGGAGTTCTATTTTTATACCCAGAATGCTAATCCTTTGTTAGTTAAATGTATTGCAAATATCTTCTCCCCCAGTTCATGCTATTTTTTTTCTTCTATTCTTTTTATGATAATCTTTTAATGAAGAGTTTTAATTCTTTTCAGTCGTTGGAATCTGAATTCTGACCCCACGGTTCTGCTGATACTACACTCTTGAATGCAGGATCTATAATTGGGGTAGAGCCAAATTTTATACAATCTGAAGTTTATACAATGTGGGCATACTCTTTAAGACAAAAAATATACTAAGTTATGAATATAAAATTAAGTGCAAAAGTAAATGATTAAAGTGAAAAAAAATCATAGCAATTACAAATTTAAAAAGCTGCCAAATACAACAAACACTGCACAGTTTTAAAGTAACCTCTATTAACTGCCTTATACATTTTTATATTACTTATCTATTTTTTACAATATACAGTTTGATTACCTTTGTTTATATGACAAAATTTTATAATATAATTTTGAAAGATGGAGTATAAAATTATCCGGATTTTCCTCAAGTAGTTGTAATACGTTTTAGTATTGATAGTAGAGATGCATGAACATGTACCTCCTCACACAGACTTATTTATAGTACTCCTGCAAATTTGTGTCTACAAACACAGGCATGCTGATAAATATTACTTTACATCATTTCTATCAAAAAAGAATTTTGCTTCTATGTTGGTGTGGTGTGTTTTCAGTTGTCCGACTGACAGAAAACTTCCATTTTGATCAGGCATAGAGAAGAAAATCCCCCGTTTAAAATGTGCTGTGTTTGATGATTGGGAGGATTTTTCTACAGATAAGTTTATGGCTTTGTGTCTTTCAAACCTTGTTTCTCCTTCACCACCCACATATTCTCCACCCTGAGCTTTACAGGACTTGTTGTGATACAATTCTTGTACCGTAGTCATGACTCCAGGTGAGTCAGTACAGAAGGATGTAATGTATTTCTGGAAGTCATTCGTGCCCTAGGGCTCTACTTAACTATACTCAAAAGTGACTGTAAATCACTTAGACATATTCCCAAAACTGAAAGTGTCCCAAAATCACTTAGACATATTACCAACTCAAATTCTCCTTAGGCAAATCTGAGAAATGCTCACTCATAACTACAATAATGACAGCAGACACAGTGATGGAGAAGTCAGAGTGGAAACTGACAGGTGTCTTGACTAATTTCAGTTGAAGTATCTTATTTCTGCAAAAACGTCGGACAGATGAACACATTCCTAGATCTTTGAAAAGAGCCTGTGCAGGTGAGAGACCCTGACATTCCTTTCAGGGTCAATCCTACGTCTTCAATCTGCTCACTCTCTACAGCCCTGAACACTTGCCCTTGCTTGTTTTCTTTACATTCTCTTCACCTTTAGCTTTGTTTGCTATCTCTCCCTCAAAGGCTTCTCTTTATTCTGTCGCCCAAATTAATTTATTTTCTGCAATATCTGCTTTCCCTTTAATTTTTCCACACTGTAAGTAACCCTTTGACTTCATTGATCCCACAGAATTTCAGTGTTTGGCCCTGATATGTCTCCCAGACTCTAGAGTCTCTTTTCTGAATGTGAGCTAGGAGCATCTCCTAGTAGACATGCCTCCCCAGAGACCTCAAATTAAATATGTGTGAAAGGAAAGTTTTTGTATTTCCTCCAGGACACTCACTACTTCATCCTTTTGTATTCCTGTCATTCCTGTTCTCCAAGTTACTTAGCGTCAAATGTTGATCATCTCTTTTACCTTATTTTTCCACACTTCACTTCCCTCCTCTTGCTTCTCCATTCTCCTATCCTAAGGATTCACCTGTGTGTCACTTACATCTGCCTTTGTTTCCCCCTCCTCCCTTTCCTCCATTGCAGACTCTCTAATAGAGGTACAAACTGCTGTGGGGTGTGGACAAAGGGGAGCGAAGACTAATTCAACTGGAGTTTTCTTAAATGCTCATGTAAATCCATAAACTTACCTAGATCTTCACTTTGCCCATCATCCCCAAATCAGAATTTCTCTAAGTACCATTTTTCCGTGTGTAGTATTTTTATATTAGTCATAGCCTTTAAAAAATGCAGTGATCATTTGTCAACGTAAGATTATAAGCACCTATAAGATTATAAACCTCTAGGGGGCAAGGAACATATATTCTCATTTTGGTCAAGAACAAGGCTTTACATATAATAGGCACTGAATAAATACATGTTGAACTGACTCCTTCAAAGGTGCCTTTTGCTGCCGCAGTTGATTTATAGCATTATTTGACATCAAACACAACTTCTCAAGGTGACTTAAGCCCTCTAGTAATAATGTTGAAGGAAGAACGTACTGCGTATTAATGTGAAGACAAGCAAGGCCTGCTGGCTCCTGTTAGCTCTGGTTCTAAGTCGAGTTCTGAGAGTTGTTGGTCTTTGGGATATTTTATTTTGAGTTTCTCCTTATAGGAACATCATTCCGTTTTTAGCCTGTCCGTGACATCAGTGGTTAACCGCAGGTGTATGAGGAAGTTGGCGCTTAGAGCTGGCAGGGATTCATTTCTTCCTCAGCTGATGCCCCAGCAGATCCCTTCTCCAGTTTCACTAGATGCGTTCTGTCTTGTGAATACCTATAAGTGTATCGCTTTCCTCATCTCTCCCACTTCCTTGAGAAAAAGAGCAAATACAGATGGTCTTCTTTACCTTTTTATTTCAAGCTTTAAAACTGTAGTTCAAACTCACTCATATGTTTAGTGTGCTATTACAGAAAGAGCACCGTACTTTAGATTCATAGACTGCAGTTCTGCCAAAGCCTAAAGTAAAACCACAGGCAAGCCAGGTAGCCTACCTGTGCCACATTTGCCTATGCTTGAAAATGAAGGTGAGCCTTGCAGGGCTGCTTGGAGGAGTAGATGAAACGATGAAAACTGCTTTGAAAAGTTTGGAATCGTATTAATATTTCTCAACATTGAGAAATGTTCAGACTGCTTTTAAAGGAAAAATTGTCATGGACTCCCTGGTATTGTCTTAACAATATAATATACCAGAAAAATCCAATTATACTTTTTCACAAACTATATGCTTTGTCCTCTTATACAGTTATATAGCCATAAAACTGAAACAACTTTATAAAACAGATCCCAATATAATTATACAACCAATAACTTATATACAAATTAACAAGATCAGTATAATGAACAATGTTGTATTTCGTTGAAACTAAATTAGGGCAAATGAGAATTGTACTTATTACTGCCATCAGTCATGTGACGATTCAGTTCTCTCAAGCCTTATGTGTCCATTTAAGCTATTGAGAAACCGTGATTTATGTAATGGGGGCCCATCATTTAATATTTACTTTCTACATTTACATCTCTGTTCCTTTTCTTTAGCGCTTGGCCATTAGTAGTACAAAACTTTGCCACTTTATGCAATATCTTGATCTTAAATAACTATTTTAATTTATTTGAGAATCTAGAAACCAAAGATGTGTTCTATTTAAAGACCCGAATAATCATTTAAAAAGGAGTTTTATCTTAAAAACTGGTTATAAAAACCTCTTTGAGGCCAGGTGTGGTGGCTCACACCTGTAATTCTAGCACTCAGGGAGGCCGAGGTGGGAGGATTGCTCGAAGTCAGGAGTTTGAGATCAGCCTGCACAAGAGCGAGACCCCGCCTCTACTAAAAATAGCAATTATCTGGACAACCAAAAATATATATAGAAAAAATTAGCCGGGCGTAGTGGCACATGCCTTAGTCCCAGCTACTCGGGAGGCTGAGGCAGAAGGATTGCTTAAGCCCAGGAATTTGAGGTTTCTGTGAGCTAGGCTGATGCCACTGCACTCTAACTGGGGCAACAGAGTGAGACTCTGTCTCAAAAAAAACCCACAAAACCTCTTTGAATATAGTAGTGGTCATTGCATATTGGATTCCACTTTAAAAAACACTAGAACATAATGTTATAATATATGATGTGTTATATATGACGTATAATATATAAATGCAAGACATTGTAGATGTCAGATGACAGTTATAGTTTATTGAGTAATTTTTATATGAATAAAATGCTGTAAAGAAAACTTTTTATTATTTTTTGAAAAACATTTAGTTCTGCTCTGACAGTAGTCATTTCTTTTCTTCTGCTGGGTTTGGGTTTGGTTTGCTCTTCCTTTTCTAGTTCCTTGAGACTATTCATCAGTTTGTTGATTTGTGATCTTTCTGTCTTTTTGATATAGGCGTTTAAGGCTATGAATTTTCCCCTTAGGACTGCTTTTGCTGAATCTCCCAGATTTTGATAACTTGTGCCCCCTTTGTCATTTAGTTTGAGGACTCTTTTGATTTCCACCTTAATTTCCTCCTTGACCCAATAATTGTTCAGCAGTAGGTTGTGTCATTTCCGTGACTTGTATAGAATTGAGTGTTTTTATTGGAGTTGATATCTGATTTTATTCCACTATTGATTCCTTCATCCTTAAATATTTATTCTTTCATGATTTCCTAAGGAAATTTTAGTCCTTACATTAATCAAGCATTGTAGGAAAACATGATGCATTTCAGATTTGTATGCATATTAGAGAAATAGAAACTCTAGAATATATTTTATCTAAATATATTAACTGAGATATATGAGTATTTGCATCCCTACATTTTAAGGAAGTTTTCCATATTTCAACTTGAATTATAGTCCAGCAGCATGCTATATTAATAGAAGGGATAGTCCTGAATTAATTACTATAGCAATAAGCTTAAATCCTTAGGTTCCAAGAGTAATATGCATATCTCAGGCATTTTTTGTTCTTTTATATTTAATATCATAAGGTATTTTAAAAGTATGTAAATATATGTGAAAAATATCTTTTGACTGCATATAATGATAACACTCTTAAATGACCTTGGAATATAGAGTCTCAAATTTCTAGTCACCAATGTAGAGATTACCTTTTACTTATTGATTTGGCATTTTGTACGATATTAATTTTTAAATTATTCTTTGATTTTTTTATTGATTAATATTTACCTGTCACTGATTTATGGGATTTTTTTCTCATAAAGGAAGTAAGAGAAAACAAAAGTATTCTGAAGATTAGAGTTAGTTATATTAGGGAATGCAGAATTCAGTACTCACGTGAAGTTTTGTTGTATTTTCAGTGTTTTTTTTCTTATTGGTTTTTCTTTGTATTTATTTTCCCCTCTCCCCATACTCTTCCCTGCTGCCATTTATTTTTAGAGGCTATGCCTTTGAGGTCAGTGGTAAATGGAGTTTTGCTTTTAGACTTAGGGTTAGGGTTAGGGTTAGAGTTAGGGTTGGGCTTAATTTGAGCACTGTAGAATGCAAGATCTGTTGAAGGCTGGGGCAGAGAATCCCATATTAGTGTTACCACCAAATAATATTGTATAACGTGGCAGATAGAAATGTAATAATATGTTTTGTCATTAAAATGTGACAGTAGAAACACATTGAAATAATTAAGTTTGTTCTTGATAATTCTTAGAAGTACGTTCCTTTAGTGCTAAAATATAAAGTTAAAACTTGAGTCACAGTTGTTAAAATTAGGGGTCATTACTCACTAATCTAGAATTCACACGCATGTTCTTTCCCTTCAAGTTTACAGTTTTGAGCAAGGGATAGGATTTTTCTTTTGTGTGGTAGGAATACATTGTAATGGAATCCTTCATGCATCACTGCCTGGATTTTGTATTATTTGTGCTGAGAGAGTGAAACAAAATGACTGTTTTTTAATGCTGAGTGGTATGATTCAAAGCAGTGATAAGTGAAAAAATGCACAGCAGCTGAAGAACAAATGTTACTCACATCAATTATCCCTGACAGATGAGGGAGTATTCCGAGGCAGACCTCTAGAGTTACTGTTTCCATCTAGACAGGGTGCACTAAAATAAATACACATGTACTAAAATAAAATATACATGCGAAAAGCATGTATATTTTAGGTGCTATTATATTCTCAGCATGAAATAAGGTCTGTAGCTACAGACATTTTTATAAACTCCAGACTCCTTATGGATGGTATACATTGAATGTTTTTGGTATTGTTAGAGATTACAATGCTGGAGAGAATAATAATCTCCAAAGTGGCCTACTCTGATTAACCGCACCGGGACATCTTTGTCTAATTGTTGGCTTCTAAGTGTCTTTCTGTCTGCTCTGTTGCTTTTGAGTGTGAGGAAGCTTGTTTGGTGGCTGAGGAATTTAGCTGCCGCTTTCCAGGCACTGGAACAATGTGCTCATTCGTGGATTAAGTAAACCATGACCTCAAGCCTTCTAATCATCCTCATCAAAAGCTTCGTGGTCTTTAACTGGCCCAGGTCGCTTTTATTAATAATTACCATCCTACTTTTGCTGCCATCTCTGTATCTAAATGCTGTCGGAGTCCCCCTCATCTCCCCATAAAACTTACAGGAATCACTTGCTTCTCCATGCTTTGTTTTGGTTTCGTTTCCTCATTTACTTCCAATCTGAATGCCTTCCTTGACTTTTATCTCAAAGGTTATTCTTTTGTTTTTTTTCCTTGACCTTATTGTCTACTACAAGGGCCGCCTCTACCATTTTCCTTGGTTTGCTTCTGACTGTCTGCCTAACTCAGGCTGTTTGAAGTCTTGCCGAGCCCTCCCTCCTCCTCTGCTTTCTGCCCGTGTCCACATGATGTTTGTGCTGGCTTATAAAGTTTCATATCCCTTATTATAGTGGAACTTTTCCCTTTACATTATTTTTGTAACTAAGTACTTAATGTATATTGTGGAATCTTTTTGGTTCCATCATATCCAGATGAAGGAGAGAGTCTTGCAGACTCTATTAAGCAGAGGAGTATACTTGGTGTATGGTAATGGTTCTGGGTCTACAGTATAAGGCAAATATATCATCTTAATCAGAGCAACCAGGATGCCATGAAGTCAAGAAATCTTGTTACAGGATAAAGAGAAAGTAAAATAATAAAAAAAAATTGGTTGTATGTTAGAAAGATTGACTTAGTAATCGTGGCCAAAAATTAAATAATAGGCCTACCTTAGTAAGTAGTGAACTCCATGCCATAATCACTGATAAGAGAATGGAGTATGCATATCATAGTGGAAAACTACAGTGGCTCTGGAGTCAGACTGATATGAATTAAAATCCCAGCACTGCTGCTATTGGCTTGTGACTTTGGTAAAGTTATTTAACTTCCTTAAGCCTCGGGGTCCTCATGTTACAGTGTAAATACAATAACTAGTACGTAATAAATACTCAGAAGTTGTTGGCTTCATTCATAATCATCATCAAAAGGCAATTGTGGAAATAAATTTTAGAGATCTGTTGCACAGCATGGTGACTATGGTTAATAATAATGTGTGTTTTAAAATTGGTAAAAGAGATTTTAAATGTTCTTAGCACACCAAATAAATAAGTAAATATATGAAGTGATGTATTTGTTAATTAGCTTGGTCTAATCATTCCACAGTGTATACATATATCAAAACATCACATTGTACCCCATAAATGTGTACAATTATTATTTGTCAATTAAAAAAATAAAGAATTGTAACAAAGGAAAAGCCAAATACTTTCTGATTGTCTGTAAGTATCGTAAGATCTCATACTATGTGATTTCACTTATGTTGTGTCCTTTAGTCCTCAAAAATCTCCTTGTGAGGTTCATGGTTTTTGGACGAGAAATTGAGGTTCAGAGAAGTTAGGGAAGGCCTGTGGTGGGAACTCAAAACTAATTGATCCCAGCATTTATGTTTAATCTTATTGTTACCCCCTGCAAAAATCTGCACTTAAAATGCATGTTTTTAAGTTATATTTTTGATATTTGCCCTTTTTTTAAATGGCAAATTAAAGTGTTTTTCTTTAAAATTCAGCAATCAAATAAGGTTACCTTTCTCAGAGGTAGTTTTGAAAAAAAAATCTAGGAGTGAAATGTTAGACAAATGTATAAATAATAGATCAAAAACCAATTATTAAAAGAAACAGGGCATGCCAATTATATTCCTTCTCTTTTGATAACATCTAATCCTAACCCTGTTACTGAGACATAGTGTGGTTGTGGCCATAAGAATAGGCAGGCAGCTGGCCTCAGGCAGTGGCTTCCTCTCTCCTGTATCCTAGTTAAGTGCCTTTACTTCTACCCTTACTCTCAAACTGCACTGCCAGCCAGTGTCCAGCTGGGATAGTTGTCCTGTGGCTGATGAATCACATGGAAAGGGAGATGGCAGTGGAAGTTGAGGGAGATAAGCAGAACAGTGAAGGTCTAAGCCCTGCAGAGGAGAATAAATGTCTGGCAAATTCAAGATAACAAGAGTGCTTTTCTTCCCTGGCTAGGAAATTGTCCCCAAAGGCAGGTACAGGGATATTCTGAGTTGGGATAGCATCATTGGAAGAACAAGGCTCTTAGTGAAGTTCTGTGAAGATGTGTCTTTTAAATGATCCTCTCTTGTGTTAACTACAAGCCTTTTGTAGAAAGGAGAGGTAAAATTATAAATGCATAAATAGATACACCAAGAACAAGGGCCACAGCTTATGTGTAAATGTTAATTCTGATTTGTTTCTTAGAAAGTCTCACTACTTTATAGTCATGCAAAGTATTCAGGTTTTCTCAATTGTTGACAAAAGGCAATAAAAGAACGTTTTCTAAAGGCCTTGTCTTAGTCCATTTTCTGCTGCTATAACAGAATATCACACTGGGTAATTAATAAAGAAGAGATTTATTTGGCTCCTGGTTCTTGGAGACTGGGAAATCCAAGAATATGGTGCTGGTATCTGGTAAGAGCTTTCATGCTATGTCATTCCATGGTGGAAGGGCAAGTGAGCATGCCAGACAGAGAGAAAAGGGGTGAGGGGGTGGAACTCCTGCAATAAAAACATTAATTTCTTCATAAGAGTAAAGCCTTCATGACTTAATCACCTATTAAAGGTCTTACCTCTTACAATTGTTACCTTGGTGATTAAATTTCGACATGAGTTTTAGAGGGGACATTCAAACCATAACAGGCCTGTATGTAAGGTTTATAGCTGCAGTGGAGAGGAGTGATTTTGTGAACTCAACCTCAAAGGTGGTGCCTCAGGTAACTCAGGGAGGTGTCTAAAGCTTCTTGACACTGAAATATCAGCATATTGAGACATCAAAGGAGAAAAGCTTCTGTGCAAAAATGTTGACTATGCAACTTAAGACAGATATGTCTTGCATAACATGAGGGTACAGGGTGAAACTTTTTAATGATGAAGAGAAAACAAAGACATTCTGTTTTGCAGGCAACAGAATAAACTTGATCTCTGCAGGAAAGTCATGATAAAAACAGATATGTCTAGATTGGCTTTTCAGTCATCAAGTGGTCATCATCTAAGCTTCCTATAACAGCTCTTCAAAGCTTCCTTTGAACATCCGAAAGAATTTTTTTATTAAATCCGAACCTTTGAAATCTTAAAGGAACACTTAATCTTTAAGAATTAAGATGTAATGCTAGAAATTCATCTACCATGTTATATTCTAAATATGAATGTATATGATTATTTACTCTGTTATTCTCTTTGAGCAAACTATATTCAGTAGAAAGCTTTCAAGCATAGATTAATTAAATATGTTTTTGTACAGAACATAAAATATTAGAGAAGCAATAATTATGGAAAATTATAATTTATAGGAGACATTCAGGCTTGATTTATATCACACTTTCTAGGAATAATGTTTAAAATTTAGGTAAAGATTATTTATACTATGTCCTACAGCTTTAAGGAATAGGTAAGAAAAGGTGTCCATTTATAAGGACCCAGTAGTGAGCTATAGATTAATTAGATATTTTTGAGGCACTCTGCCAGGCCCAGTAAATGCTGGCAAAGTCTGTACCCTTTCTGCAACTCCTATAAATGGCTAGAGGCCTGAGAGTACTTTCCTGGAGTTCCTGCTTTGTCTGAAGTAGCTTTGTTCATGGTGGTGTCAAGGTGTAAATGAAGAGTGGAGCATAAAAAAAGAGTACCCCTTTATGTTGGACATGCTTATGTTGTATTTAATCAAGGGAAAAGAGTCCTGAACTTTTCACTCAAGATTCCAAAATTCACATTATAACTGTGACATGAGAGTTGAGATATTTAAACTAAAGGAGTTATCTAGTGCAGGTAATTAGTAATACTCAACTCCTAACTAAAAGACTACAGAAAAGATAAAATTATAGAATTTCACCTCCTTAGCATAGTCACTAGTATAATGTTATTTTACTGGTAGTTATTTTTTCTATATATGTTTTATAGTTAACAATTATTGCATAAAAATTTCCAGCATGCTTTGTTTCACTTAATTTTATATGCACTTTACAATTTGCTTCATAGACTTTATATAATAATTAAGTTTAAGGAAAGCATATTATTCTACTAAATATATAACAACTTAATTTAAGGTCAGTGGACTTTAAAATTATATCTGAGTTTTGATTTTTATTAAAATTGAACTCATAATGAACATCTTTATATATATACCTTTGTCAGTATTTGGGATTTATTCTGTTATAATAAATATAATTATCGAATATATATGCATATGCATACATTCAACATTTATGTATTATATAGAGTTCTAATTTCATGAGATCTATCCTCCAGTTCACTAATTTTATCCTCAGCTCTGTCTAGCCTATAAATCAACTTGTCAATTAATTATTTCAGTGAATGTGCTTTTCACCTAGAAATTTTTTTTTCACCTTTTTTCATGCAAACATATTCTTGCCTGATAATTTCTATTCTTCCCTTTTATCAATTTGAACATTTTAAACTTACTTATTTTGAAGTCTCTTTCCATTTGTTCTGTAGTCTCCAGTGTTTAGGGTGCAAACAGCCTTTGTTTATAGTGACTAACATCTATTTTCTTTTTCTTAACCTTTGGATTGCACTTTCTGACAGTTATAGTCATCTTTACTGGGTGAATAACTTATTGTTTTCCACAGAATACACGTTAGAGAACTGTACGTAGTTCCCCCGTATCTGTGGGGGATAAGAACCCCCCCGCCCAGTGGATGCCTGAAATCACAGATAGTAGCAAATACTATACATACTATGTTTGTTCCTATACATGCATACCTATGATAAAGTTTAACTTATAAATTAGGCACAGTAAAAGATTAACAATAACAAGTAATAAAATAGAACAATTATAACAATATACTGTAATAAAAGTTATGTGAATGTGGTCTCTTTCTCTCCCTCTCTCTCTCTCTCTCAAAATATCTTACAGTAGTACTCACATATTTTGGGACTGTGGTTGACCACAGGTAACTGAAACCATGGAAAGTGAAACCATGGGTAATAGGGGACTACTACACAAGCAAGTGAAGTATTAACCAATCCTGGACCTGTCATTGTATCCCATTTCTCCTTGGTGTCCATGAATCACAGGGGTACTGTGAGTCTGAATATCCCAGCCGTCAGCACAGGCCAGGCCTTGGTTTTCAAATTCTTGGAATGACTTTCTTTCTAACCTTAGTCAGGGCTGACAAGAAGCCTCTTGCTCCTGGTGGAGTATCGCTTAGGCCTGCAAATATAGCAGCCCAACATGGCTTTCTACATTTCGCTCATGTCAAGATTTCTTTGTGACTGGATCATGTCTCCTCCTTTGATTGCCCTCAGCTATATAGTTTGTATCTGGTTCCATCCCTGGGGCTAGGTGGTTTTGGGGTTTTTTCTGTTTGTTTGGTTTTTGGTTTTTGGTTTTTTGGGGATCCTGGAGGTTTCTCTCTCTTGATTTCAAGCTTAATTTAGGTAGTAAAAATGTTTTGTTTTATTCAGGACTTATGTATGCAACTGGTGGAGAGATTTTTCTTGCCAAGTCAGTTCACCATATTGAACTGAAATGGTCAAATTATTTTCCCAAAAAGTTTATAATTTACTATGCCATCAGCAATGCATGAGAGATTTAGTTTCTCTACTGCCATTAGCATTGAGTGTTATCATTTAAAATGTTTTTCCCTCTGATTTAATGGTTGAAAATGATACGTTATTCCATGTGTTTTTACACCTCATTAAATGTAATTGTATATCACTACTTCTAAAGGAACAGGGAAGTAGGTAGAATGTTCTTCCTGAACAGATGTGTCAGAAATGTACCTATATGGGGATTTGTTCTTTGACCTTGCACCACTTTTTCTCTACTCATAGTCATGGGTCTGTTGCTGGTACTTGGGTAAAGGTATAGAATAGGATAATCAAAGCTTGTTGTATAATTAGTTCTCTTCTCATCCATAACCGTGCACCAGGTTCAAGAAGGGATGAAAGTAGAGTCTGTAGAGGAAGAGGGCTCATTTATTTCTGCTTCAGGAGCCTGTGTAATTTCTTCAAAACACCTCCTGTCAAGCACAGACATAGAGCCTGGAAGAGTAGATTTTTTTCACTTTCCTAGAGCAGAAGTGATTCTCTTTCAGATCATGCCATTTCTTTCTGAGAAGAACAAAAAAAAAAGGCAAAAAAAAAAAAAAAAACCAGAGAGAATATTTGCCCTGGAGAGCTCTCTCCATGTAATAATTCATCACAGCGACACAGGACATTGGTGCCTAGAAGCTGATACTCTACTTGCAGTATAATTGTAGACTCTCCTTTCTTTTCTTCCCTCCTTCCCTACCTCCTTTCCTTCCTCCTTCCTTTCCTTTTTTCTTTCCTTTTTTTTTTTTTTAACTTCTGTTGTGTTCCTCTGAAAAACACAGACAAATATCAAAGCCTTTGCTTTCCTAACTAGTATCGGAGATAAACTGCTGACAAGCTGCATTCCATCTCTGTGCACGTTCACTGGGAGAACTTCCTATAAAAACTGTTTGTATCTGTTGCAATTTTATTTCCAGTTGACCTTACCCATGTTATATTATAGAATCTTTAAAAATGTTCAGATTCCCATATTGCTCCAATTATTTTAGGCTAGCTTCAGTGGATAGTTTTTTGGTTCATGCTTGTCTTCTTCCATCCCCTTTTGCTGATGCAAAGACAGCTCAGCATTCTTTTTTACTAAACCTGAGGGTCAGACAGGTTTTCAGACTGGCGGGTTTGGCAGAGAAAAGGGGAAGAAAGAAGTTCAGTTGGCTGGCCACCCTCAGGGCGTACTGTCTGTGTTCTCTGTCTCTCAGCCATTCACATAATTGAAATGAGCAACATTTTCTTAAGTTATTTTCATTAAGTATTTTCTCTAAAGGAATGAGGCTGCTGTTAATAAGGTACTTATACAGAGCTGTTTAGTGTGACTAGAAATTATTTCCTCTTAAGATAGGAACTGCCAGAGCATAATGACATACTATGTTTTTATTTTATTCTTGGTCTATTAATGACCAAATATTAATACATTCAACTTTAGTTTCAATTGATCCTTCTCATTGTAATGTACTAATCGCGTATAATGCATGAACTGATTTGATGTAAGAAGTTATAATAAAGTTAGATATTGGGATTACTGTAATTGTCTTCTAAATGAGCAGTTCATGAAGTAGCTTAAGAGAACATTGTGTTTTGTAGATTTAAATGCCTGTACCAATTTCTGTTCTTCTGATGTAAACAATTTTACATCGAATCTCCAGGAAGTTTTGTTTAAAAATGCTTCAATCTAGTTTATTTAATAAAAATAGTTTGTTGTGTAAAAAAAAAAAAGTGGGCCTTTTAGAATTTAAGAGAAAAAGCAATTTTTGTTTAAACATATTCTGGCTCTTAGACCTGGGCTACTTAATGCCTCAAGCAAAATTTACAGAGAGAGTACTTTTTTGTTTCTTTGTTCCTGATAACCACATTGCCTAGCGGTTAAACCAGGGATTGTAGGGTTATTGTGCAGTTAGTAGCCTCCCTGATGTTGTGTGCCTGGATGGAACAGACTAGAGAGCTGAGGAAAGATTTAAGACCTGCCAGTTCTGATGTCCAGCCCTCCTGGTCTGTCATGGCACTGAAAATTCTGCTGTTAGACTCAAGATTTGAATTAAGATGTGTCTCCAAAAAGACAAAGGGTCAGATTCAGTTGTAATCTGGAAAGGCTGAGACACTTAGTCATTGGCATGCCAGACACATTAGCACAGACTCTAGATTTGTTAAATCCCTTTGGACAGCGATGTTTTCGACGATAGTATGGTAGTAATATAGAAGACCAAGAATTCAAGAAATGAAATAGATGGGGACATCAAAAGGGAAAGAAGCAGAACACCAAAGACAGATTGTTCGTATTTAAAAGTTTTGTCTAAGGCTGACTCCACAAAAATATTTATCTTCAAGGAGAGTAGAAAACTAAAGATTAAAAGCAGATAGTGAGTGTAATTGATCTCACACCTCCAATGAGACAGGTAATAATAATTGCTGCTTTTTATTGGGAATCTTCTGGGTGTCAAGGGCCAATCATCTTCTGTCATCCACAGAATAGGCATTATTGTATTTGCCTGTAAAATAAGGACCCGAAGGCTTAAAGAGGTTAAACGATCACTTACTGGACCAGATAGATACACATTGAATTGGGTTTTAGACCCAGCATGCTCTAGTTCTAGAGCCCCATGCTTTGCTCATCAGACCTCATGATTTTTAGTTTCTTGACATATT
>CAUYRT010045867.1:0-19033 GCA_963574885.1 Lepilemur ruficaudatus
CCCATATTCAAATTTCTTTCTAAAAACGGACTGCCGTAATTATGTGTTAAATACGATTCAAATCTGCAGGGAACTGTAACTCAATAAGCATGAAAAAATTAATGAAAAGCTTAATTATTATAATAATACCATTAAAATCTAATAAAGAAAGAAAAAAGTTGATTTCATTTGATTTTAGCTTGGGCATCTAATATCTTTTTTCCCCCCTTTAGCAGAACTATAATTAATTCAGGCTTGGATTTTCAGGAAAGCTAAATTATATGCCACCGTGCTTAAAAAATACTGGGAGGAAGGAAAGAGGCGTGTGGCGTGAGCATGGCACAAAGGGACAGAGGCGCATCCCAAAGAAGCCGCTTGCAGGGCTGCCGTCTCAGGGGCCCCGTGTTTCCCTGTTGGTATTTATTAAAGTCCGGCTGCTCCGAACCCTGATTTAGCCTCTAGAGCCACAGAGAACTTGGGTGTGTTAAGGCTCAGCGTATTAGCTCAGTTAACAACAGCGTGAAACGCACAGTCTCCTCCGCTCCTCCGGACACACACGGACACACGAGAAAGCCCAGGCAGGCGCCAAGGCCGACGTTGCCAGCCGACTTTACAGGTGAAAGGCATGCATTTCTTATTCATCAAAAGTCATTGATGAAAACTGAGCAGGACCCTTTCCGCACAGCGGGACGCCTGGCCTGGCCACACCCGGAGTGTGGACACACTGGGAGGTGGCAGGAAGGCAGGATTAGCTCATTGGAGAGCGGGTGTTTTTTTATAATCATTTCTTTCTGCCACTAATTAATTTTGAGGCGTATCTGCTCACCTTCCCGTCTCCGTGCTCACCCCCGCCGTGGGTGGGGCAGAGCCAGCGTGGGCCAGGCGTGGCGTGGTCCGTCCGCCACGTCACCACGCAGAGGAATTTCGCCGAGTCCCTGTTGCCACGAAAGCCCCGGGTCTGCTGCGCCCTTCCCAGGCCGTCGTGCTTTTCCTGCCGCAGCCCTGAGGCTTCTCGAATTTCGGCGCTTTTAGCCCCGAGAAACCAGAGCACCGTCTCGGTTGCTGAGGGCGTTCTTGAGTTCACCGTGGACGCTGTCCCTAATACCACAGATAATTTGATAACGTTTACGGGATCCAAAGCAAACACGGCCCAGGCTGTCTGTGTGTGTTGTGACTTCCCAGCCAGCTCTCCGCCCTGGCGCTCGCTGGCGTCGGCGTCTGGAGCCATCTGCGGGCGCTAGAAACTGCGGCCCTTCGCCCTGAGGCCTGCCAGCCCTGGCACCACTGTCCTTATGGAAGGCCACATGTTTTCCAATGGGCTTCTTTGAAAAAAGAAAAATAAAATAATCGAATCAGCACGTTTTCCCCCTAGAAAGTCCCGAGTCGCTGTGGTTCCAACGCTGTTCCGCTGTGTACGGTTTTTCTCGGGTCCCACATTCTCTGGGCCGCATCTGGGGACCTCAGCCCCAACGTCTCTGCGGCAGCCTTGCTTTTGCCAAAATGCCTGTTCGTAGACGTGTGCATGTGTGTGTAGGCGTGTGTGCAGATTTGTCCTCAATAACGGACTGTGCGTGTCCCACCAGTTCTCTGGGGGGAACCGAGGCCCGCCGGGCCCTGGCAGACGACTCGAGCATGCGGGTTTGGTAAAGCACCACGGGCCACCTCGAGAAGACCCTTCCCCTGAGTTTCTGAAGCCACGAGCCTCTTACAGGAAGTGTGGCCCTGGTCTGGGATTCACCCACGTGGTAGCCTCGAGCACACTCGGTAAGAGGTGTTTGGTGCCCAGAGAGCCTTCTCGACTGGTCTCCACGTCTTTCACTTTTGAAAAAGGAGGTTGCGATTGAAAGGAAATGACTCTCGGAGCTCAGAAGACGAAAATGCAGTGACCACGGCAGGTAACCACAGCGACCAAAGGTGTTTCACTCAGCCAGAGGTGATTTGCCCCGAAGAGAAGTTCCGGACGGGTCCTTCTGATGGTGCCTGCGACGCAGAGACAGACTTTGCCAGACTCCTTTAGGGGAGGAGTCGTTTGGGCTATTGGCGAGGGAAAGGCAACATAAAGGTTGTATTTTCTTTTTCTGCCGAAACAGGTTGCCCTGGGAAACGAGCAGCCGGCACCGGAGCCCCGAGCTTCTCTGTGCACCGCCCTTCGCTCTCCCACGGGACCTAGGCCACACGAGCCCACGTGTGACGTGTGACGGTGTGGCCTCGGCAGGGGGCACACTGCGGCCTCCGCTCTGCTCGGAACCTGGACTCAGGGCGGCGTCACAGTTTTAGATTGAGAAGTCATTTGTACTTTCTCTTTCTCATAGAGACACAAATATTTTCCTTTTTGGTGTTACTATTCCAGTCTTTGGTTGGTGCAGCCGTTCTGTGAGCAGCAAGTTGACCACGGCTTCTCTGTGTTGCAGGTGAGCGGCTGGGAGGCCGGCGCTGGGCCCCGTGCAGTGGCCGTGGATGGGCTCAGCGCCGCTTCCCGTGTTTCTGGATCTCTCTGAAAGCCAGTCCCCAGTTAGCCATGTCACCAACCTACCTGCAGGGGACCCGCGTGGCCGGGCCTGGCGGCTGGACCTTCACGGGGCGAGACAGGCCTCCCTGCAGCTCTGCCCAGGACTGTCCCTCTGCTCAGCCATTTCTGGGCTCAGAGAAGCCATGGCCCAGGAGACCAGGGCAGGGGTCTCGGAAGGCTGCCGGGCCAGGACAGGGATCGAGAGAGCCAGGCAGGGGACTCGGGAATCTGTATGGATGTTCTGGGTCCTACCCCACCCCAGTCTCTGGGGCAAGAATTATGTTTGTGTGCATTGCTTTTCCTGTGTTAAATGTTCTCTAACACTGATTTAAAGAGTTATAATAAAGAATCTGTGAAATAAAACAAAACATTAAGGCTTCCCCCCCACCTGCTCAGTGAATGGACCCCTCCTGGCCAAGGGACACCCTAACACTGGGTTGCCCGCCAGGAGGAGGGAGGTGAGACGTGCCCGTCACGCCCCCTCCCTTCGTGGAGACGTAGCTCACTGGCAGGACTAAGGCTGTGTAAGTCACACCTCCAGGTCCTCAATTTACACATCAAATGCGTCCCTAGCTTGCGTCTGATTAACAGGCTTCTTAAACATTCCAAGCTTTTAGACAAAAGCTTCATTTTTTTTAACCTATTACAAGTCAAAGAGTCTCTAAACCCACCTACAACCTGTAACTGCCACCCCTGGAGATGTCCCACCTTTTCGAGCCCAACCAACGGATGCCTCCCACGTGTTGGTTTATGACTTCACCTGTAACCCCTGGTCTCCCTGAAACGTGTAAAACCAAACTGCAACCCAGCCACAGCGAGTCCACTTGCTCAAGGCTTCGTGGGCCTGGCTCCAGGTCATGGTCCTCGAATTTGGCTCAGAATAAGTCACTGTAAGTTATTTTACAGAGTTTGGCTTCTTTTCCACTGACAAATGAAACTATGGCATATATGTATGTATAGTATATACTCTATATGAAATGAAAATATACATCATTGACTTAGTTTAGCATCTTTCAAAATCAGGGAAATGGTGAAGCATTTGCACGGGTCTTCGTTTTAAATTCTTTTTTAACTTTGAGAAAATCAAAGATTGCTGCGCATCTGCAGGGAATGATACAGAGGGATGCCCCGTGTCCCCCCAGGGGCAGCGTGTTCCAGAAAGACAGCGCCATGCCACAGGCGGGGAGCGGTGCCCACACACCCCAGGCACAGGGCACGGCTCTGGCAGAAGGACCCCCGCCACCCTTTCCGTCACCCCACTTCAATCCCTCCGCTGGCCCCTCCGCAGCCCTGGGAATCTGCCCCCCATTTCTACAGCTTGACATTTTAAGAACTTTATGTGAATGTGACCACGCGGTGTGTAGCCTCGTCAAACTGGCTTTTTCTCTGCATGACTCTGTGCGACATCCAGGCTGCTACCAGTCACCTGGCCTTCCATTGCCGAGTGATATTCCACGGTGTGGGTGTACCGGTTTGTCTAACCACTCGCCCACTGACGGACATCTGGTCTGTTTCTAGTTTTTGGCTATTATGCCTGAGGCAGCTGTGAATATAAGTTTTTATTTCTTTGGGGTAGTTGCCCGGGAGCGTAACTGCTGGGTCAAATGGCAGTGGCATGCATAAACGTCGTCAAAATCACAACGGAGTCACTTGTGTTTAAAAAAAAAAAAAAACTAATGGAGCCAGGGACGGCCATGGGGGGAGGAATCTCATGTACAAATGCCTGGCAACAAGAACGCTCACAAAAGACTCTGCAGACCCCACAACCGTGCACCAGGTCATCACAACCGTAAACACACACACACACACACACACACACCTTGGAGGACACCTGCCCAGCACCTGCCTGTCCAGCCTAGACCAGGCGCCATTCCGGTTATTGATCTTGTAGCTGAGGATCATGATCTCAAAGCAATCGTTTATTAATAATCCTCCCCATTTCTTCCTTTAAAAACCTTTGTTTTCCTCTACCTTCCTGAGCATGCACACAGCTGATAATAATCATTGTTATTATTATTGTTATAATAATAATATTATCGTTTTCTTTTAGAGATCCTGTTTCTGTTATTCAGGTTGATGCAGGTTTAGCTTTTTTAAGAAACTGTGAAACTGTTTTCCAGAGCGACTACGTCATCTTACATCCTCACTGACAGCGTATTGACGACGTATGAGTGACGTAGCTTTTCCACGCCCTTGCAGCATTTGTTGGTATCATTACTTTTCGAGTTTAGCAGTTCTGATAGCTGTGTAACCATGTCTCACTGTGGTTTCAATTTGCATTCCCCTAATCGCTAATAAATTGAATTTTTTTATTTGCTTTCTTTCTGCCATCTGTATCTTGTCTGTAGTGAAATGTTGATTCACGTCTTGTTTCCCATTTCTACTTGGAATTTTTTCTGGGGGGTGTGGTTGGGAGACAGAGTCTCCGTCTGTCTCCCAGGCTGGAGTGCAGTAGCAAGATCACAGCTCACTGGAACCTCGAACTCAGGCTCAAGCCTTCCTCCCACCTCAGCCTCCCAAAGTGCTGGGACTACAGATGTGAGCCTCCGTGCCTGGCCAGAATTATTTTTCATATTGAGTTTGGGACTGTTTTATATAATCTAGATACTAGTCTTTGATGATTAGGAGGCTTGCAAATATTTTCTTCCAGTCCGTAGCTTGTTGTTTCATACTCTTAGCCATTTTTTTCCACAGAGTAAAGGTTTTTTATTTTTGATGAAGTCTTATCTTTCAATTTTTCCTTTTATAGATCATGATTTGGTGTCAAACCTAAAGACCATTTTCCTAATCCTATATCTCAAAGACATTTTTCCCCCAAAGTCATGTAATTTTACATTCTGTTTTCCAGTCTCTGATCTATTTGAGTTAATTTGTGCATAAAATGTAAGATTTGGGTCAGGGATTTTTGGTGAGGCTCTTATGGATATCCAACCACATAGCATCACTTGTTGAAAGAGTCTCCTTTACCATGGAATTGCTTTTGGACGTTTGTCAAAAAAAGTTTGCGTGGCATACGCACAAACTTCCTTGTGTGGGGGCATATTTGTGTGGGTGTGCTGCTTCGGTCTGTATTTTGTTCCCTTATCTGTGTGACCATCCATCCACATCACAGTTTTGATTACTGTAGCCCTATGCTAAGTCTTAAAATCAGTGGGACTGATTCTTGAAACTTTATTTCTTTTCAGTTTTTAAGACTCTTCTAGTTTCTTTTTATTTCCACACAATGTTTTAATTATATTGTCTACATGTCTTTAAAAAAAAACCTTGCTAGAATTTTAATAGGTATTGCATTAAATACTCCTTTTATTTTCAACCTGCTTTTATTATTATGTTTAAAGTGAGGTTCTTGTAGAAGGTATATAGTTGAATTAGTTTTCTTTCTTTTTTCTATATTTGCTATACAAATCTCTGTCTTTTACTTGCTATGTTTAGACCATTTACATTTAATATATTTATTGGTGTATTAGGAATTGAAACTTTTACTTTATTTTTTGTTATCCATTTGTTCTGTTTTCCATTTTTGTTTCTTTTTCCTATTTTCTTGTCAGGAGCTATTTTGTGGATGAGTAATCAGCTGGGGGGTTTCCTGCTCCCAAGTCACATGGGACTCCAGGAGTCCTGAAGCCACCAGCATTTGGAGCATTTGCGAGGATCAGAGAGCTGCCGCTGTCCTTCCCCCGTTGGGCGGGGCAGGTGCAGTAGGTGAGCACAGCGTCTCTGAGTGCTCAGTGCCTCGCTGACATGAACACAAACGTGGAAGAACCCTGGGAGGCATTGGCATGTTCAGTAATGCACGATCCCTACCTCTTAATTATTTGAAAGCATCTGTTGAAGACAAAGATGCTCCAGAGGGGAATGAAACAATCAGGTGGATCAGCCAGTGCGCTGGCCACGCTCCACTCTCCGAAGGGGAGACAGGAAGCTGATGGTGGCACCAACCAGGTGCACCGAGGAAGGTGATCGGCAGGATGGTCAGAGACCAGGTGACCGTCACATGCCAGATCAACGGGCCCTCGCTAGGAATGGCACGAAGGACGAGCTAAAAGCACCATGCGCTATGCCTGTGTCCACACACAGGGAGGATGCCAGGAGGAGAGGACGGGCTCCCCGGGGATGGGCGCCAGCAGTTGTGTGTGCAGGGGGCTGATCCCACAGGCCTGCAGGGCAAAGGGAGGAGCCTGGGATCCAGATGCTTCGCTCTCGCGGCCGGCAGGGCTGTCCAGCATGTCTGTGAGGCTGGGGAAGCCCGAGCGCTCCTGAGGATCAGGAAAGTTGGGGAAACGGAGAAACTGGGCTGCTCCACTCCCCTGAGAAACCCAGGCCATTCCAAACCAGGTGGCCTCGTACGTAAAAACTACCATGACACAGAAAATCTTGTGTGTGAAAGAGTTGTTATTTAGCTAAAGAATAAAGATCTTTCACTAAAAAATAGCTGTGTCACAAAAGTAAATTCTAAAAAAAAATTTTTTTAAGAGAAAAAAAGTGAGTTCTTATGACTGTAAAGTACTTCCCAGTGTTCAGAGTGTTCTAGGTGCATTGTCTCATTTGCTACACAAACCCACTGTGGGAGGCAGAAATACCGAGTGTCAAGGAGTATTCTGATGACCAGAACGAAAGGCTACATTGCGATGACGTTTCTGTCTCAGCGATTTAGGTGAGAACACGGCATCTTCGGAGAGTCTCCATAACGAAGGCAGCTAGTTTGGACACAAACGCATACTGTTCTCTTTCGTAATCTACTTGTCAATTATCCAGGTAGTTTTCCTAGCATTCAGTTTTGGAATTCATCATTAGCCATGAACAATCAAAAGAAAAACTTTCAGCTTCTTCCTTTGGAACGTGCCAGCCGGTTGAAGGTTGGGTCACACTCCTCGTCCAGCCCGGGGCCGGCGGCCGGTGCGTGGGCAGGGGCGGGGCGTGGTGTGGCTGCTCCTTCCCGTGTCCCCTCTGGGAGTTCCCGACACTCTCGCCGGCTAGTCGGCCATCCTGGTGTCCAGACACCCATGCTCAGCATTCATTCCGGAAGGTTCTCCTTGCATATATTCCAGCATCTCCTTTCTGGGGTGATACGTGAGTCATACGCAAACAGACGAGAGAGGGGTGGCGGGCAGAGACTGGGGGTCCAGAGCCACACCGGGCAGGAAGAACCGTGAGGGATATTGGCAGCGATTTCACTGTGGTGGCTGCAGGGGGAAAGTCCACAATTTACTCTTGGCCTTGGCACCGATGCCCAGTCTCCGTCCCCCCAGCCCCGTGTCCTGGAGGAGGCCTTCCAGGTCACAGCCAGGCTTTCTCTCCTGGGATTTATTCCTAAATTTTATCAACACAGTTGCACATTGGTGTCATTTTTTGCCCTTAAAGCTTCAGAAATTTCACAGCCTCTCCTGGTAACTTATTCAAATATCAAATAGCTCCTGGTGCTGGGAGCTTTCTTTCTGATATTTGATATAAATGTCTTACGCTGTGGCTTATTTGGAGTTTCTTAAGATTTGATGAAAGAAATCTAAGTTTTAAAATTATTTAAGGGCAAACACATTTTAAAAAGCCTCTACTTAAATGTCTTAGTCTCCTACATGAAAACTACCATCCAATTTTAGTCGGCACGGTAGCTGCTACATTAGCATGTTCGCCACATTAGAAAGTCTGTACCCCAGGAAATGCTTGTTGCTACGACACAGGCCTCCTCCCATCAACTGTTACTTAAAATTCAAGACAGTGAATAGCCTGCAGTAAAATAAGCTATAAAACAACGAAAATTCTTAAAACACAGATCTACAAAGAATGCAGTTTTCTGTGTTGTGCGTCCCTAAAATCTCAGGCTGGGACAAGAACCAAGTCTCAAACCAGGTCTTGGGCCTGTGAAATTGTTGCAGAGACATTGCAGGTGGACAGAATTGTCTGGGGAGAAAAGAGGGAGGAAGGCGTCAGTCACCCCCAATAAAAACTTGAAAATTCAATGTTACGAGTCACTCTCACACATCAGGGTTGATTTCCTCCTGTTCTAACCAAAACAAAAAAAAGTGTGTGTATTATATATTAATACATCGTATAAATAAAAGAGAATTACATGAAAACGTTTATAAGGTGCACTGGGCCTCCATGGGTACCACTCCATGGGCATCACTTGAAATTTAGTATTTAATATAATGAACACAAAAACGATATTCAACATATGTATAAAAATTTCCAGAAAATATACAATTAAGAATTGAGGTATTTTTCATATGTTTGAAAATTAACTTTCCCTTTTCCTAAATCAAATCTAATAAGAATATTAAGTACCTCTCTAGTTTTTAATAACATCAGAGGAATAACAAATTTTATTTTAAAATCCACGCGTGCCGTGGGCGAGGCGTGTCTAAGAGGGGCAGAGTCTGCAACACGGGCCTTCCGTGCACCTGGCCTGCGGGCGGGCGGCCCCTCATCCAGGAGTGTTTGTCAGAACCTGCCAGGGCCAGGACGCTGCGCACGGAGCAGTGACCGTCTACTGGGGGAGCCAGAGACTACGGAAGGATCCTGCAGCCCCGAGACTGCAGCCGGCCAGCTCGGCAGGAGCGGGTGCTGGCCGCGGCCGGAGGGGAGGGCTCCCCGGCAAAGGGGCCTGAGCCTGGGGTCCCCTAGGACTCAGAGGCAGCTCAGATGCTTCGGAAAGGACAGGGAAACCCACAAAACACAGAGGGAAGACCGGAGAAAGAAAGTAAAAAGGTTGACGCAGGAAATGGATACATAAAGTCTTTACTAGAGTAGCCCAACACACGCCAACCCGCCGTGCATGCGGGGAGGCCGCGGGCACGTCGCAGCCTTGCTGCCTGGAAACGGCAAGAGGCAGGTGCTGGGCCCTGGGAGTTCCCTGGAGATGTGCGTGTCGTGTGTTGTGTGCGTGTCGTGTGTTGTGTGCGTGTCGTGTGTTGTGTGTGTGTCGTGTGTTGTGTGCGTGTCGTGTGTTGTGTGCGTGTCGTATGTTGTGTGCATGTCGTGTGTTGTCTGCGTGTCGTGTGTTGTGTGCGTGTTGTGTGTTGTCTGCGTGTCATGTGTTGTGTGCGTGTCGTGTGTGTGTGCTGCTGTTGGCAGCTGCATACGAAGCCCTGCAGGAGGTTGGGGGCAGAATCCACGCAGACGTCGGGAAGCCACGGGGCGCAGGGCAGCACTCCCGGCGGAACTCTGACTTCCTCCTGTGCCTGTCGCCAGCCTGTAAGTGCAGGTGGGATTCATTCTGTCAGAACACAGTGGAGAAGGGCCCCAGTATATTCTGAAACCAAGATTTCTTTATTTTCTTAGTATGCAGTGTTTCCAGTGTATCACATCTCTTTGAACAGACACACTATGTCCCCTTTTCCTAGGCGCTCCTAAAATTAAGGAATGGGTACAAGCGTGAACGGATAGACACAGAGGGGACGAGACCTCGGCGGGTGGCCTAGAAGCCACAGTTGGATGGATGAGCTGGGCACACACTGGGGACACAGGGAGCCGGGCACACACTGGGGACACAGGAACTGACCCAAGCCCAGGGGTAGGGGGAGCCAAGTGATGGGCACCACCATGCCCAGAAGGCGTCAGAGCCACCGAGAGGATCTGGAGCACACGGGCCAGCAGGAGCGAGGTCTCCAGCTGGGGCCCACCCAAGAGCCACTGTGGTCTGGCGGCACCCGTGCAGGTGAAGGTTCAGGGAAGAGTCTTCCCAAAACAGGAGCCAGGTGACGCATTTCAGCCACTTCCTCTCAGTCGCAGAGTTCTGGCGGAGGCAGGAGCCTTCCTCCCAGAGACAACTGACCAGCCAGGCCACGCGTCCTGGACCCGTGGGGGTTTTTACGTTGAGTTCTGTCAGTCGGAGCAATAATGTACACACACACACACACACACAGTCTCACACATGCACACACGTACAAACACACCTACATACATACACACACGTGCACACACATAGACATATGCACACACATGCATGTACACACGCACACACACACACATGCCTGCATATACACATGCATGCACAGGCACGTTCAATTACTTCCAAAGCATGCTGTAAGGTTTCAAATGTAAAAGTAAAATTCAAAAGTGTCTTCAAACAAAGTCTCAACCCAAGGTCTCTGGCGCACGTCCCGCCCCCCATGGCTACCCGGTGCTGCGCTTCACACCGAAGGGGGAGATGGGGCTCGGGACCCAGCACCTAACAAGCAGAAGGCGTGAAAGCACCCAGAGGAGGGGTGCTGGGAAGTGGTTTCGGGGATGGCAGGTTGGAGGGACAGGCCCCACACCTACTAAATGGGGCCACCAACAGCCAATGGGCTTCACTGCACCTGGAGAAATCTTCCAGCTCCAGCAACAGTGTGGGAGCAGATGAGTGACAGGTGAGAGAACACCGTGAAGGCCGGGAAGAGCAAAACAAAAGGAAAGTCTATGAAAGAAAAGAAAATCATAGTGTGGCATCCCCCACCCACACACGCTGGAGTTGGGGAGAATGTCCACTGTCTTCTCATCTTCCACAGTGGAAAGCCAACACACCGCGTCTAACCCCAAATAACCAGAAAACAGCAGTGTAAATGCGTTACTTAAAGACACACTGTGACAGGCTAAGAGAATCACCTAAACTAGTCTATGGTTAAATCAATTTTACCCTGGGGACAGGAGTAGGGGCCTGGGCTGGAGGTGGGCTGGGCAGGGGTGTTTCTGCAAAGTCCTCCTGGGAGCACACTTGGCGTTTGAAACTGTGCACAGCATCCGTCTGACTCTTAGCAGGCAGCAGGCAGGGGCAGCGGGCGGGCGCCGACCCTTGGGGCTCTGTGTTTCCGCCCACAGCTGAGCCACAGCTGGCGCCTTGCCCTTGGCGGTCGGCCCTGGGATCTCCTTTCTAGTGGCATTGCCACCACGGTGACGTGACACGGGACGTCTTCAACCTACGCAGAGTCCTGGGCGGGTGGGAAACGCCCACCTTTATCCAATGTTCCTCCAAGTGCTTTGTGAGCAGGACGTGGCAGGACAGTAAATTAAATCTGTTGCCAGTAAGATGAGAGAGACGGGGGAGAAGTCTAAGGGACGGAACGGGTGGTTTTCAGTCTAGAGGGGATTTGGTGGATGAAAGAGCACGTTGGGAGTCAGGGACACTACACAGGTGCTCTCTGAGCCCAGCTCCGTGGCACTGCCCCTCCAGATGTCCTGCGCTCCCCACGCCCCTGGACAGGGAGCACACCTGCTGCCCAGGGGAGCCACCTGCACTGTGGACGCACCTGCTTCTGCACATCCACGGCCATCGTCTGTGGTGTACGTCTGCCTAGAGCCGCGTTTGTGATAACTGGCCATTCTATCAGGGTAATCTAACTCACAGAATGCTATTTAAAAGATATTAACAAAACATGAATTTGAGTAAAAAGTAAGTTGTCTTTTCTGTGAAACCTAAACTCGATGCAATCAATGAAGGTCAGTTTCTTGTAAAAGTTCTCGGTCCACTTTACGGAAAGTGAAATAGGAGACTGAGGGTGAATTTGGGTTTATGTACAGGACCGACCGGGACAGATGAGTTGGTAGCCACCGCCGAGGGGACGCCACAGGAAACTGCTGACACATGACCCAGGTGGGGACCCCGAGCACAGAGGGTAACACCGAAGCCTTCCCGGGTGCAAACCGCTGGCCTCGCTGTCCTTACTCTTCGAAGAGACATTCATTTTCACGAAGTATCCTCCTGGCAGGAGACTAATTATTTTGCTGTGGTGAGCAAAAAGTCTTCCTAAGGGGAAAAGTTGAGGGTCTTCTCCCCAGTGGGTTAAATACTGTTAAAGAAAAGAGGAAAAGTAGTACAACCAAGGCACACCTTCCCCACTTACCCGAGTACTAAATGGCCTTCTCCCGAGTCACCGTTTGGAACAGAAGAGTAGGAAAATTAGGGATAAAGAGGACTAGAGGGGCGGTATCCCACTGTGACGGGGGAATGTAACGGCTGTTGAGTATGTGATAATTGAATAGAAATTAATTTCCATTCGGTTAAGGCTGAGGTCTGTAAAGAATAAACTAAGGGGATATTTCAAAGACCCTCCCTTGCAAACTATTTTTATCTGTGTTGAAATTCTCCGATTGCTTGTGTTCGCACATGCCAGGCAAGGACCTGAGGGCTTCAGGTTGATTTTGCAGCATCCTTACCACACCCCCGAGACGGATGCTGCCGTCACCCCGGTTTAGGGATGAGCAAGTTGGGCTTGGAGCACTCGGGTCCCTTGCCCAGCTGACAGGAGCTGTAGGTGGGAAATAGGATTCAGGTGAGAACCATCCTTCTAACGCCCTGGGTGACTTCTCCTGTCGAGATTGGAGGGGCTGGGGCTCCCGGTCGTCGGGGAGGTCACAGACTTAGGAGAGCAAGTGCAGAGACACCGGAGGAGACAGCACGGGGAGGGCTGCACTGTGGGATTTGGTAGGACAAGAAAAATGCCACTGGAAACACGAGTGATTTGGGGAAGTACGGTCAAAACAGGCGATTGATTGCAAATAGTCGCAAAAGGTGAGACCATGAAGGCAGGAAATGTAGAACGTGTTTCCAGGACCTCAGCATGGAATGGTGAGACAGACACACACTGTGGCTAGTGGGGAGCGAGGGCCAGGCAAGCGTCTCAGGCTGTTGGACTGTCCCTTGCTCCATCTTCCTGTGTCTGTGCACGGTTCACGCATTGCTTTCAGTTTGCCTAGGACCTACACCCCGAGCTGAGGACTGAAATCCTGTTTGGTTGTTTGCAGGTTTAATTTTAGGGAGAAAAATGTCAAATTTGATACGAGTCTCTCCAGACAGGCAAAAATACACAGGCGAGTGGTTTTCCTTGAGTTCTCTGCTATGAATGTTATGCAAAAACATTTTGCCTCATCGAAATCCCTTCTCACGAGTGTTTTGGAAACAACTAGACATTTACCAAATATTCGCACAGCTCTTTCCTGACGCTGTTTCACCTGGCTGACGCCCCTCCTCCCCGCCGGAGCTGACTCTTGACACTGGGTGGTGAGCGTGCTCTGCATAGGGGAGAGAGACACCGAGGTATATTTTGGACGTTTCCCTTGAGCAGCGTGTGGGGCAAGAGCCAGGGAGCTGAGCGAGCTCCCAGCAGTCTCCACGGGCTGCAGCTCAGGACGGGCTTTGGTATCTTGGGTCTGCTACGGGGCCTACACATTTGTAATTGTTAAGTCCTCCTGCAGAGTTGAGGCTTCTTCATGTTAAAATGAGACTTTCTGTTTCCGGTGATGCTCCTTGACCAGTGTGCCTTCGTCTGCTATGGCCACAGTCATTAGCTTGCTACGTGCAGAGCTGGCGCAGGATGTCCCATTTCTCGTGTCCTGGTACTTAGGGTGCATCTCAGCGAGACATGTATAGCTGGTTCTTGCTGTATCGTTCAATCTGACAATCTCTGTCCATACTGAAGTGTCTGTTTACGTTTAGTGTAATTAGTGATATGGTTGCATTGGGGTCTATTGTTCTGCTATTAGTTTTTTATTTATCTCATTGGTTTTTGTCCCTCTGTCCTTTTTTCCCCAGCCTTCTTTAGTGTTAATCGAATACTTTTCAGTACTGGTGGTGGCCATGAAGACAGACCTCTCGGACCTCCAACTGGGGAGATTGCAGGTGCCTGACCGCCCAGCGGCTGCAACCTGAGCTCATCGTGGCCTGCACCTGGGCCACGCTTCCCGGTCAGTTCCCAGCCAGGGGCTGGGTGTGCCGGCCACCCTGCGTCGCCGTCTAAGAGCCCCCCACCCAGCCCTCTCCCTTCCCTCTGTGCCCACCAGCAGACGTCTGCGTCCCGCCCAGCAGGCCCTCCGCCCCCTGCTTCCTGACAGGCACGTCCTCCCACGAGCTTCTTAGACGTCTGATCGCATCTCCACGTTTGCGTCTCGGAGGACTCCCACCCCCGCCCGGCACGTATCCCATCGCACCTGCCCGGCAGGCACCCCATCCCTCCCGGCCACACCATCCCCGCTGGGTGATGTCCTCCTCTCCCGTCACTTCTCGGGCAGGGTCCCGCACAGGTTCTGGCTTGCGGGACACGTGGAATACACGTTTACCAAATTAATCTTGCCTTTACAGAAATTTTCGTCATGTTAGGAGATGAACTGTGTACTTACATGTCAATAACTGCTTTACCAAAGGAGAAATGCTAAGGAAGTGTTACAGAAAAAATGCAAAGCAGAATATTAGTGCAGCTGAGAGAATCCAGGGACACCCCAGAGTGAAGACTCCACATGGCTGAGCGTGAAGAGCGTGCTGTGCTGTGACATTAGGAGGTGGCGGGAAAGGCTTTGCGTGGAGTGCCAGGCACAAAGATGGCTGCCAGAGCACGTGGGGGGCAGGCAAAGGAGGTGTACAGAAGTGTGTGTGCGTGTGTGTATCTGTGCACATGGGTGTACATGTGTGCATGCTTGCCTATGTGTGCACGTGTGACATGGTCACATGTGCATGTATATGTGTACTTTTGTGCCGTGCACACATGTCTATATGCTTGTGCGTGTGCCTTGTGTACCCGTATGTACATGTGTGTGCTTGTGTGTGCATGTGTTTGCCTATGCATGTGTGAAATGTGGTTGTGCACATATTGTGCCTTTGTGTGCATGTGTGTGTGCCTGTGTGCTTATGTGCACATGCATAAGCACATGTGTTTGTGTGTACATGTGCATGCATGCGTGTGCTTATGTGTGGGAGCTCCTCTCAGGGAGTGAACTGCTGTCATCACCCCATCCTGCCCCCACTGGCTGTGGTTGCCAAGTCTCTCCACAGCCTGGGCCCCCCACAGGTCAGAGCCTCACACTCCCTTTATTAGAAAAATCATGATGCACGTCCTGGCTAAAATCCAGGCGGCTGTCCACAGAGGGCCCCTCACTCGCAGTGTGATCCTAACGCCACGTGCGGAAGAGCTGCTTATACATTCCAGGGATGTGGTCACCTGCACTCATTACGGACAAAAGAAACGCCTGAGAGTTTTGTGTCATTGCAGAATTCAGAAAGCGTCATTCCAACTTACTGGGGAAATAAAAACGTATCTTGAGTTATTGAGGAGTTTAATCAAGACATAACCTTGGGCTTTCAATAAGTGAGCTGTCTCGGCAGCGGCTCTCCAGTCCCCCGGACACGGCCGGCCTGACGCGTTCCTCGCCATGACTTCACGCACATCTGCACACTCACACACCTGCGCAGAAGCTCACACGTGCACACGCGTGGGCACACACACCCATATACACGCAATTTTTTTTAAATTTTTGTTAATACACATTCTGCTTCTTTTTACGATTTTGTAAAGGGAGCGCCAGTCTCACTCTGTCTGTGCAGTGACCGTGTGACACCGGAGGAAAGGGGCCTGTGTCTGTCACTGCACAGACGGAAACCGAGTCCTGGCGGGGGCGGGGACAGCGTGGGGGGGCCCGGCTTTGTCCAACCAGGTGTCTCTAATGCCAAACATTGTTGCTTCGTCCCGGAAGGTGTCCAGAACGTGGCCTGACTCTAACAGCTCCTGTTCTTCAGGATGCAAGGCACAAACATCCTGACCGTCTTCTGGCAGGACCACCCTGGCGTGGAAGGCCCACCTGGCAGGGCGTCCGCCGTGAATGGCAAGACCCGGAAGCAGGCCGCGCCCCCCGGGCGCTGAGGGCAGGGCCCGTTTTGCAGCTTCAGCCCGGCTGGGAGTCCCGAGGGCACCCAGAGCGCTGCAATCCTCCGCGTCTGACGCCGTGGCCTGGAAGTCTGTGCCACCGTGAGGCCTCTCCCTGCCGCCCCTGCTCTGCCTCCTTTCTGGAGGCCGCGGTGTTCAATAATTCAGGAGGAGCACCGATCAGCATATCTTACAGCATATTTGATGTGCCAACAAACAGACTGCAGACGGCTTCATTTCAGTTAGCCCCTTTGTTGCCAACAAAAGCCAGACAAACACCCTGAGCGATGCCGGGCCGCGGTGCTCAGCCTGGGTCCAGGTCCCCGCGTTCGGAGCTCCCCGAGAGCAGGCGCCACGCGGCCACGCCACGCGCCTGCCCCTCCTGGCCCCGGCTGTCACTGTTTTCCGGTGTCATTTACCTGGATCAAGTGACTTTCTCCAGCCCAGGAACGAGAGGCGGCTCTGCTTCCAGGGCCTCTGATCTCCGGGGCTAATTGGCGCAGGTGTAAAGCGAGCCAGCAGGGCTGGGGCTTTGAAGTGCGTTGCCGCGCGGCGCCCGGGAGCGTCCCTGTCTGCGTGTCACATGCCAGCCGGCCCGGCCTGCTGCTCAGACCCGCTAATGAAAACGCGAGTCATCACGCTGTATTGCGAGGCTCACGTCCATGCTGCTGCTTTATCGCGAGCTTGTCATGAATTTTGCAGGCTGGACCTGGAATGCAATCTGACCCGTTTTTAATAAGCGGGGGCATCTGCGCCAGGGTGTGTGAGTGGCACAGGGTGACACCAGCTGCGTCCTCCTTGCATGCGGAGCCACCTACGCTTTGATCAATGATGCTGTTTCGCTTTGAAAGAAGCTCATTTTGTAAAGACGCCGGCAAGGGCCTCCCGCCCCGCGCCCGAGGGCTGTGTGTCCGGCGGGCACAGTGGCGGAAAGGTCAGTCCCAGCGCTCGGGGACACTGGCCACTCTGCCCGCGGCCACGTTTCCTCAGCCCCCCGGAGAGTCCCCCCGACAGGGCCCGCACCCCTCGGTCTGCTCTGCGTTTTGGTTGTCGATGGCTGCTTTAGAAGAACAGAAACAGGCTGATTCTGCCCAGATTCTCCTGGTTTTTAATGTGCAAAACCACCCTGTGAAAGGGAGTAGTGTCCTTCCTGAAGGACCCCGGCACCACGGGGGGCTTCTGCGCCACGCGCTCACACCTGGCGGCGTGCGTGGCCCGTGTGTCTATGTCCCTCCTCCATCTCTGACACGTGCGCTTCCAGCTGCGCACACGACACGCACAGAGCTCCTCGCGCTCCGCTCCACGCCAGCACACGGCGCCCCCAAAACTGCACGTAAATCAGATATTTTGAGAACCTAAATGTGCTTTAATACGGCCGCGTGGTCAGTTATAGACGAGACACACTCTTCAGTGTTATTGACTGCCCCGCTAGAAAGAACACATTTTTTCCTTGGGGCCACGGTGTTTATTATGAAAATAGAATGAAAACTTCAAAAACAAAGTGATGCTTTCTAATTTAATGAAAAATTTGCTATTTTTTATTGTTTTCTGTGCACAAGTTATATGCAACTTGAAAAATAGTTCACGCGGCTCCCAAGGTGAAGAAGCGTGAGTTACATACACGTCACGAGGCCCCGGGCTCAAAACTAGTGTGAGCTAAATACAACTCACGGCACAGTTAACGTGTTAAACTATAAAACATGGGATTTCCAGGTACTTTTGCATTAGAGGCTGCAACACCCAGGCCCCTGGAACATAGGTGTACTCGGGGACATTTGGTGGCAGCGGTGGGCTGCTAGGGCCGCCGTGATAAAGTACCAAACACTGGGGGTCTTAAACCACACCAGGGTACTTACAATGCCTCAGAGTTCTGCAAGCTGGAAGTTCAAGATCAAGTGTCGTTTCCTCTTGAGGCCTCTCTCCTTGGAGAGGAGGCAGCACCTGCCCCCCGTGTCCTCACAGGGTCATCCTCTGCACGAGTCTGTGTCCTGTTGTCTTCTTCCTATGAGGACAACAGCCGGGTGTGATCAGGGCCCATCCACATGGCCTCATGTTAACTTAGTTACCTCCCAAAAGACTCTGTCTCCAAACACAACAGCCGCGTTCTGAGGTGCTGGGTGTTGGGACATCAAGGTGTGACTCTCGGGCAGACAGAGTCTAGTCCCTCACAGCAGAAATGTGTGAGAAGCATTAACCTTGACATGCCATGACCAAACATGCCATAGTGCTGGCGCTGCCCCTTGACGGGGTGAACGGCTTGCACAGTGACAGGCCCCCTGGCCCTGGCCAGGCAGTGGCACTTGGTGGGTTTGCAGCCCCTGGAATCCCCGAGAGGCTGGGGTTTAAGCTCTACAGCTCTCCGAGAAAAGGGTCAATTCAGAATCCTCCAGCCCAAACCCCAGGGACTCCTGCCTGACTCCCTGATAAACAGCTGATAAAAATGAAAGGTGACATTTTTCTGCAGTGTCTGGGACACAGGGACACATCAAGCGTCCCACTGCTTTGGCAACTGCAGGTTCTCCGGCAGCTGGGTACCGCCCTGCCTGGACCACAGCGCTCTCAGCACAAGGTGTGGGCTCCTGTGAGCAGGTGTCTGTGGGCAGTGGCCCGAGTATCGCTGCTCTCGTGGGGCACCCACATGGGAACTGCCGGTTTTGGTTCCAGCAACAGAACTAGATGCCCTGGGGGTGGAAGGAGAAACAGTAAACATGTCCCAGGACCCTCAGAGTGAGAAGAGAGGAGTTTACAGGGGGAAGCAGGGGTCCCACTGCTCCGTCCCTGGAGCCCATCCATCCCCATATCTGGCAGACGAAGACGCAGGGCTACAACTCCCGCCTGCCCCTGGAAGGGCTCTCTTCGTTAGCGTTACGTTAACCCTTAGTTGTGGTTGCGGGATGGAGGATCTCAGGTTACTAGTCCATTTTCCTTGACAATCCTC
>CAUYRT010045871.1:0-12984 GCA_963574885.1 Lepilemur ruficaudatus
GCTGGGCACGGTGGCGCATACCTAGCATCCTAGCACTCTGTGTCTACTAAAAATAGAAAGAAATTAACTGGCCAACTAAAAATATATAGAAAAAATTAGCCGGGCATGGTGGCACATGCCTGTAGTCCCAGCTACTTGGGAGGCTGAGGCAGAAGGATCACCTGAGCCCAGGAGTTTGAGGTTGCTGTGAGCTAGGCTGATGCCACGGCACTCTAGCCCAGGCAAAAGAGTGAGACTCTGTCTCCAAAAAAAAAAAAAATAGATGTATGTTTAGCAAAAGAAAGGTGGCTTGAAAAACATCTGGAGGCTTGAGCACCATTTTATATATGTAGAGAGAGGAAATAATCAGTGGAAAGGAAAAGAGAGATGTTAAAATCAGTAAAGTCTGATGGGTTCAGAGATAGGAAGGGAAAGGATTAAGAAGACAGGTGCTTGAAACTAAACTCAATATTCCCTGCACAGTTCAACAACATTGAATACTCTTCAGAAGTTACTAGGATGTATCACATTGTTCTTACTATTTCTTAATGGAATGCTACTTAATTTTTTTATGTGTTTATCAGCTGTTTAGATACAAAAAATTCATCATCTTTTGCTTTCTAAGTTTATAAAATATACTCATATAACCTTATCTCATCCTGAGATCAGATATCATTACTGTTTTGCAGATTAGAAAAATTGACACTTTGCTAAAGTTCCACAGCCAGTAAATGGAAAAACCACTCCTGAGACTTTTGACTTCATGTAGTATAATATTAGGACACTTTAATCACAGTACTTATAATGAATCTTCTAATTGGAGCTATTGTAAGGGGGTGGCCTGGCCAGGTAATTGCCTAAAGGCTCAATTTATAAAGAGTATTTTAACATTGTAAATGTTAAAATAATGAGGTAAAAATTGTTAATATTTAATAGAATTCCTCTGGGGGAAAAGTTCTGTATGTGGCTAGAAGAAGTACTTTGATATGTGGCCTATTATGGGTGTTGAGACTATTGTACCTCCTTCCCCACTTCCCTCCCAGGGTATGTTTTACCACATTACAAGGAAGCTGCATCCAAGTAAGGGCAGAGATTTCTTTTTGGTGCGTAGCACATACAAATCTAGACCAGAGCTGAATTGCTCACACAGTGGAAAGAGCAGCAGGGCAGTGTTCTTTTCACCCTTTACCACTCAGCCTTTCCTTTATATTGAATGACTACTAGGGAGTAGAGTTTAGAAAAGATGCCAAATTAATAATCTTCTCTGGGTAGACCTACTAGTCCCGTTTCAGAATGCTTCTGGTTGCAAATAGAAAACTCAACTCAAACTATCTAAAATCATAGAGGAAAGGTATTGGCCCAAGAAAACTGACCAGTACAGAGGAAGAGTGAGCATCAAAGTTAATTCTATTTTTTTTTTTTTTTGGTTCATAAGAAGGGTTGGTCCTCGTGTTGGCTCTTCATTGTAGCAAAATGACTACAGTGTTCCTCATTCCGGAAAGTCTCATCTCTAATCACTGAATAAATGTCCCAGACTTCCCACTGATTGCCTACTTAAGGGCATGGGCTCACACATGGTCTAACTGGCAAAACCTGTAAATATCCAGCACTTATTGGATTTACATGCCCAGCTCTAATCTGATCATCGTGGCCAGAGGGACACAGTGGTCCTTCTTGCCTTAGGCCATCTCGGGCAGCTCCTAGAGCTCTTTGCAGTCAAACCTACACAACCCAGCCAGTAGCTGCTGCACACTGAGGAAGAAGTAGAATGGATGCTTGGGAAGCAACAATGAACAACACAAACAAGTTTCAGTGGGGCTTTGTATCTCTTACACTTTTATGTCTATGTTGGTCCTTCTCCTTAGTGGCAGGGCTGTATTGTATTCTATTCATTTCTATCCCCCCAAAGCTCCTAGCACAGTGGCATTCACTTAATGTCTGTTAAACAATGTTAATCTCTACTGAGGTGTAAATCAAATCTAAGGAGAACAAGAGCAAGAATGAGCTAAGATCATAGAGTTAATGATGGACAGAATTAGAACCTACTCTAGATATTGTTCATTCATGCCTTTATTCATTAAACAAATATGAGGCAAACTATTGGTCAGGCATCTATCAGGAAGCACAGTGTATTGAGTTTAACATGTTTTTATTTATTATTTATTTATTTTGAGACAGAGTCTCGCTCTCTTGCCTGGGCTAGCGTGAGTGCCATGGAGTCAGCCTAGCTCACAGCAACCTCAAACTCCTGGGCTCAAGCAATCCTTCTGCCTCAGCCTCCCAAGTACTGGGACTACAGGCATGTGCCACCATGTCCGGCTAATTTTTTTAATATATTTTTAGTTGGCCAATTAATTTCTTTCTATTTTTAGTAGAGACAGGGTCTTGCTCTTCCTCAGGCTGGTTTCAAACTCCTGACCTTGAGCTATCTGCCCACCTCAGCCTTCCAGAGTGCTAGGATTACAGGCGTGAGCCACCGCCCCTGGCCTCAAGTTTAACATGTTTTAAGGTAAAAATCATTTATTTCTTTATTTACTTGAGACAGGGTCTTGCTCTGTCACCCAGGCTAGTAGCCGAAAACTCCTAAGCTCAAGTGATCCTCCTGCCTCAGCCTCCCCAATAGCTGGGCCTACAGACACGCCCCACCACGCCCTGCTAATCTTTTCTATTTTTTTTTTTTTCTTTTGCAGACACCTGGTCTGGGTGGTCTCAAATTCCTGGCCTCAAGCAATCCTCCAACCTGAGATTTCCAAAGTGCTAGGATTACAGGCATGAGCCACCCAGCCAGGCCAATAAAATTTTTAAATAAAATTTTTATTCATATAATAAGCGATCACACAAATACCTACACAATTATCAGGACGACATTGTTATGAAGGAAAAGTTCAAGATCCTATGAGAAGTCCTAACAGACGGATTTGAATTAAAATGGGAGATGTGGGCGAGTGAAGGTCTTAGGAAATGACACTTCAAGTGAGACCTGAAGGATAAATAGGAGTTAGAGAGGCAAAGGAGCAGGCTGGGAAATTATTCTTGGCCCAAGAAGGTCTGATGGAGGAATCGGAAGTGCAGTGTTGACGGAACGAGGGCAGCTGGAAGAGGCAGTAGGTAGCAAGCCTTATAAATGATATTAAAAGCCCTTCGGTGGGTGGGTTCTAGTCCTCTTCAAGGAAATTCGAGCCACAATCTCCGACAAGCGATTTTCCTGCCCAGCTTGACTCTGCATCTTCTCTCCTCCTTCATCAGCAGGTTAGGGGTGCCATCAAGCTTCCTTCCACCTACTCTGCCCGGCATTTCATTCTTTCCTAGCTATCAGATTTCCCTGACCCCTCTCCTTTTTATCAATGCCCTTCGGAGCGCTCTTATTTCACTTCTGCCCAGCCCCACCCCCAACTCTCTCCACCCTGCAGTCCATGACATTCAGGCGCCCTTCAAAGTCAGAATCAGCCAGGTTGGTACTTGGAGGACATTCGCAATTCAAAGAGGTTTCACCCATCCGGCACAATTAGATGGGAACAATGGCTTACCCAGCACCCATATTTAGATTGTTCCGACAGGACTGCTCTGGGGGATGGTTTTATCTGAGGCTGCTTTCTCAATCTGCAGCCACTGTGTGAAGGACGCCGTAAGAATCTTCTCGAATGCTCCTGTCACGCGTCCCGGCCACCTCTTCTTCGTCCCGCCACTGCCCCAGGCCAGGCCATTCTGCAGGCCCGCCGGTAACCTGCAAGTCGCGGCAATCCCCCGGGAGGCGCCACAGGCCTCCGCGTGGGGAAGGGAAGGCACGACGCGGGGCCGCGCCGGGCAAGGCCGAAGCATCGGGCGCCGGAAGCGGGCGGGCGCCGACGCCGGGCGCACGCAAGGCGGCCGAGCCGGTGGGCCGGGGGGCGCCGCGGGGGGCGGGGCCTTGGCGCACCGGGGGCGGGGCTCCCGCTCCGGTCACGTGACCGGCCCGGCGGCAGCGGTGGCGGCGGCGGCCGCGGCGTCTTAAGCGGCGCCCAGTGCAGGATGGTGCTGGAGGCGGCGGCGGCGGCCGTGGTGGCGGCGGCGTCGTTGGCGGCAGCGGGAGGGGGTGCGGTGGCGGCAGCAGCGGCGGCGCCCGCGGGTGGTATAAAATGGCGGATTTCGAAGAGTTGAGGGTAAGCGGGGGCGCGGGAGTGGACAGCCGCGGCCGCGGGGGAGGGGCCGGGAGGGAGAAGAGGCGGGGAAGCCGCAGCGTCGCCGGCCACCGCCTTCCCGTGGCGCGGGGGCCGGTTGGCCGAGCCCGGAGCCCTGAGCTCCGGCCGGCGGACAAGCGGGCCCGGAGCGCGCGGGGGAGGGGAGCGACCGGCGGGCACTGCCGGGCGGCGCGGGGGCGGCGGGCCTGTGCCGCCGGGAGCCGGCAGTGCTGCTGGCGGTCCGCACACCTGGCGCGGGGGCCGGGGCGCTCTCGGGAGGAGAACGTGGGGACCTGGCGTCCCTGTTCATTTTGAGGGCCGAGGTGGGAAGCGGCATTTGATTTTCCACCTTCGCCACAGGAGTACGTGTCAATGGCGATTCCGAAGTCTGCATGGTACTCACTTGGTGGACGAGTATTTTCTGAAACGTGAAGTTGCGTTTGGCAATTTTTGTCTCTCCTGTTATGGCTGATGCTAACGTTCAGTCAGGTCTGTCACGAGAAAAGGCCCCTTCCTCCCACCAGTGCTTCCTAGCGTCTTCCAGAGAAGCGTGGTCTTTGGGGAACCCTGCCTTCAATAATGGGCCTTAAACCTTGGTAATTTCTTAGTGCCATGGTAAGAAATCTGAAAGTCCGTGTTGTCGTGAGGTTTGTCTGTGCACTCCTTTTACTCTTGAAAAAATTTTCTCTCCTTAGTCGTAGAACAAGGTCATAACTTTATTGTTGATACCTTTGTGTAGTAGAGACTTGAAATGGGCGTGTAATGAGGGTAGAACGGAAAAGATTTCCCCCTCACCCCCAGTCTGATAACCTTCGGAGTCCTTAACTGGAACAAAACTAAGTGTTATAAATGAGCCGGATTTATTTTGTGTGGGTCGCTGAATTACTGGCGACATAAATGAGCTATTTACGGACGGAAACCCTGATTTTTCAAAAAATATGTATTTTAAAGTAGAGATGAATGTGAACTTGAAATTACGTTTGTATAACGTAGTCTTAGGATGTTAGGGTCACTTACTCAAGTAAGAAGGAAGGGGGATCCCGCAAAAGATTCAGTTTTCTGTGTTTATTGTTTTTTCCCAAGCAATGGGGTGGGGGGAAGGATGTTGGCTGGTTACCTGTTTAGTGGACATCACGAAAAGAATGTATGTTCTTTTCTAAAGGGAGGTTGTTACGGTTTGCACACTGCCTGCCATTTTCCCTCCTGGTGTTTCAAAAAGAATTAGTTTCCAGTAGAGAGAACAGTATGTTAATACATGTTATGCTCCATACTAGTTTATTCAGAGAACCACGATTGTAGGTAAAAGAGTGTTCATACTTGATAAGCTGCTAAGGGTTTTAGTGGCTCAGAGCTCCGGCTGTAGAGCTTTTAACACCTGTGGAGCTTTTGAAACAACCAGGCCTGAGCCTCACCTCTGTATTTAAATTCATACTTTAGAATTTAGATGGGTTGGGAAGATCGAAGTTAAATTTATTTTTACCTGCAGTATAGTTTTAATTTTTGTGTAGTGACTTTTCCTCTTCCAAGGTTTTTTTTTGTTCATGAAAATTTTTGCAGGACTTATATTAGACTTTTATAGATGTTGTTGTTAAAAGCTTAATTAGTATACAGTGGAGAATTTACCTGCTGTTACAGGGCAGAAAGGGCAGTCAGTACTCAGATTGGAGGGCAACCAGGAACTGGAAAGTTGTGGAAACCAAAAAAGCTTTTTTTTTTTCTTTCTGTCTTTCTGCCTTCCTCCCTCCCTCTCTCTTTCCATTTTGTTGTATGAATCATCTTCCTCATCTCTTCCTGTAAATCAGCTATCTTTGCCTCTCCCTGCACTTGATAGAAGATGACACCCTTTCTAGCAATTTGTATCAGGTACCCAAAAGAGATTAACTGGGGAGAGTTTGTAGAGGAGGAAGCGGTATATGGTGGGCAGATGCTGGAAGAATTACCCCCTCATCTTTGCCTTAGCTGTATTACCCTACATTTGAAGATGAACTGTACTCCCTGCCCTCCCATTTGCAAACAGTAATGGTGATAATGGCATATACCAATTATAATACAGTGCTTATTCCATTCCTGGTTCTGATTTTAACCGTTTTCTCTATACATACTAATTTAATTCTCATAATTCTATGAAGAAATTGAGGTGCAGAGAGATTGACCTAACCTGAATCACACAGCTTGAAACTGGAAAAGCTGGGATTTTTAACCTTAGAATTCTAGCTTTAGAGTCTGTCCTCTTCAGAGCCCAAGCTATACTGCTTTGTTTTGATACCTTAGGGTCTAGGTGGAGCTTCTACCCATCATCCTGCAATTTATGAACTAAATTGTTAATAAATGGTAAATAACACCCTTCTTATGTGACATATGATAGGCGAAGGAAAACAAGAAAGCTGACTAAAAATTAATTAGAAAGAAAAGGGAAAGAAATATCTAGGGTTCTCAAAATGATGGTCCTTAGTTCAGAATATATCCTGATGGTCAGAGTGATAGGAAAATATAGGACCAGGAAACATCATGGGCATTGGTTTGCAGGCTGACTTCTTGGCAGTAGAGGAAATGGTCAGCCAATCTGGGTGCCGTATATTTGACTTGCCGATACTAACACTGAGGGGATTTCCATTACCATTCAGGGCCACTCCTTACCAGAAGAGTTCGCTTGTGACTGGTGTGCATCTGTACTGGAGGTCCGGGAGTTTGGGAAGCAACTCTTTTTTTTTTTTTTTTTATTTTGAGCCAGGGTCTTGCTCTGTCACCTGGGCTAGAGTAGAGTGGCATCATCATGGCTCACTGCAACTTCAAACTCCTGGGTTCAAGCTACCCTCCTGCCTCAGCCTCCCAAAGTGTTAGGATTACAGCTGTGAGCCCCGTGCCCAGCCAGCAACTCCTTTTTTAAGGGATTACCTGATAGTTTCAGTTTTCGAGACTGCTATGTGACCTGGTACTAGACAGCCTGTCTGGTCCTACAAGAATATGGCAGCCCTGTGCTTTGCTGCCTTTCAGTCCATGCAACCAGCCCACTTCTCTTTCAGTTCTTCTGGGAGAGGGAGTCTGATTGGCTGAGTTTAGGGCAGATTACACTTCTGTTCTGATCATCTGTAGCCAGGGGGTTAGAGTCATATCATACAAACCTGATCAGGAGATCATCCTGATAGGTTGAGGGAAAGGAATGGGGAAGTTCTCTGAGAATGGAAAATGTGGCCTGTGTTGTCATACATGGTTATAATAATATGTCATATATTAGAAGTTTTCAAGGTATAAGAGAAGAAATTACTCAATTTACTGGTTGCTTGTTTACTGCATCTGTGTTGTTAGGAGTTGAAGGGGTGATTAATCAGTTTGTGAATTAACTAGTTGTGAATTAATGTGGGACAGGATCGTAAGATGTGATGGCCTGAACCTCTGTCACTGCTGCCCTGCTTTCTCTCTCAAAAATAATCTGTAGAAGAGCCAACCAAGACCAGGGGAGGAGGTGAGGTGGAACAGTTGAGTTTCTAGAGCCACTTAACTTTTCTTTAACCAATGCAGCTTTTTTTACCCTTGTCTTTCCCGTCCAGTTGCATAATTCCGGTACTGTGGGCTACTGGTGGCAGTCATTCTTAAAAAGTCCCCTTGCTACAATTTAACCTGGTTAATCCACTCTTCCTACTTCTCTCCACTCAGTAGAGAAGACTGTCTTTTGTAGTGTCATTCTAACTTTTTTTTTTTTTTTAAAGAATCTCTTTCCTGTGTTCTTCATCCCTTTGTATTCATTCATTGAAAATTTATTTTACCACAGAGAATGAGCGTGAATATGCATGTGAGAGTCTGGTTGTGTATTTAGACTGATGAAAGAGCCAGCATTTATATATATATATATTTTTTGCGACAGTGTCTCACTCTGTTGCCCAGGCTAGAGTGAGTGCCGTGGAGTCAGCCTAGCTCACAGCAACGTCAAACTCCTGGGCTCAAGCGGTTTTTCTGCCTCAGCCTCCCAAGTAGCTGGGACTACAGGCATGTGCCACCAGGCCCGGCTAATTTTTTCTATATATTTTGAGTTGGCCAATTAGTTTCTTTCTATTTTTAGTAGAGACAGAGTCTCGCTCTTGCTCAGGCTGGTTTTGAACTCCTGACCTTGAGTGATCCTCCTGGGTTGATCCTCCTGCCTCAGCCTCCCAGAGTGCTAGGATTACAGGCTTGAGCCACCGTGCCCGGCAACTTTCTTAATAGATATGGGTAAGCCAGAATACTTACCAAACTGGGTGAGTTTGCTGTTGTATTTTAATTTGAGATCAGAGTTGGGTCTTTCATACTAAGAGGCTTAAGTAATTCTATAACAGAAGGTCTTCTTTCTAGAAGGCTTGTGTTTGGTTTCCTTACACTTACCGGGAGTTGCCTTCCTGATAACTTCAGGTGCTGTTAGAATGCAGAGGGAAAATGGGAAGTTAATGGCGATTTGAGGTTAGAGGTCCTCTCCAGCTATTGGGCAGGGAAATAGATTAGTGGATGTAATACCTGTAATAGAATCCACCATGTGATTCAAAGCTATTTTGGGACACAACTAAAATTTCTGAGACTTCACCTGAGATAGTGTCTATGAAAGCACATTCAAAACTAGGTATCTAATTTAAAATAAAACACAATTTCTAATAGTGAACCAAGGTATTCTTAGCTATAGTATGCAGTTTGCATTTGTTTGCTCCTTAGGTCTGCACCCTTCCTCTGGTAAATAGAAATATCTTTTTTGATAAAGCTGGCTGTTTTCTAACTCTAATGTTCTCTAGATGTTTCTCTTTTCTCAGTATTTTCCTTTTTCTGAATTGGATGTTAACTCTTTATCTTTAAAGTTTTTTGGGGAGCTGTAATTCACTTGCCATAAAATTCAGCCTTTTAAAATGTTCAGTATAGTGGTTTTTAGTCTGTTCACAAAGTTGCACAACCATCACCACTATCTAACCGCCAGAACATTTTCATCATCCGAAAAGAAACTCCATATCCATTAGCAGTTACAGCTTACTCCTTCTTTCCTCCAGCCCTTAGCATCCACTGATCTACTTTCTGTCTATGGATTTGCCTATTCTGAACATTTTATGTAAATGGAATCATACAACGGTGTGGCCTTTTGTATCGGGCTGCTTTCATTTAGCATAATGTTTTCAAGGTTCATCCATGTTATAGCATTTACTTCATTCCTTTTTGTCCTAAATAATGTTCCATTGTGTGGATATACCACATTTTCTTTATCTAGTCGTGAATCAATGGACATTTGGGTTGTTTCCACTTTTTGGCGAGTATAAACATTAATCTGCAAGTGTAGAAGTTTTGTGTGGTCATGTTTTCAGTTCTCTTGGGTAGATACCTAGGAGTGGAGTTGCTGGGTCATGTGATAACCATGTTTAACTTTTTGAGAACTGACAAACTTTTCTAAAGCTGTTGTGCCATTTTACATTCCCACCAGCAGTGTTTAAGGATTCTGATTGTTCAACTTCCTCACCAACACTTTGTTACTGTCTTTTTGATTATAGCCATCCTAGTGGCTGTAAAGTGGTATCTCATTGTAGTTTTTATTTTGCTTTTCTCTGATGACTAATGACATCAAGCATCTTTTTGTGTGTTTATTGGCCGTTTGTATATCATCTTTGAAGAAGTGGCTATTCGTATCTTTTGCCCATTTTTTAATTGGGTATTTTTGTTATTCAATTGTTATGTTCTTTGTATATTCTAGAGACAAATTTTTTATCAGATATATGGTTTGAAAATATTTTCTCTCATTCTGTGAGCTTTCACTTTCTTTCTTGTTTTTTTAATTTCTTGTAGAGACTGGGGTCTTGCTGTGTTACTCAGGCCGGTCTCGAACTCCTGGCCTTAATTGATCCTCCTGTCTTGGCCTCCCAAAGTGATGTGATGACATTTAGGAGCCACCATGTACCCTGTCAACTTTCTTGATAGTGTCCTTTGAAGCACAAACGTTTTTAATTGTGATGAAGTTCAATTCATCTGTTTTTTTTTCTGGTTTTGCTTGTGCTTTTGGTGTCAAGTCTAAGAAACGATTGCCTAATCTGATGCCATGAAGATTTATGTCTGTTTTTGTCTTCAGAGTTTTATATGTAGCATTAGCTTTTACATTTAGTTAGTTGATCTATTTTGAGTTTTATGTTTGGTGTGAGGCAGAGGTCCAGCTTCTTTTGCATAGGAGTATCCATTTTTCCCAGCACTATTTGTTTGAAAGACTATTCTTCCCCCACTGAGTTGTCTTTTTTTTACCTTTTTTTTTTTCAAAAAAAAATAGAGATAGGGTCTCACTGTGTTGCCCAGGCTGGTCTTGAACTCATGGTCTCAAGGGATCCTCTCGCCTTAGCCTCCCAAAGTGCTGAGGTTATAGGCCTGAGCCACTGCACCTGGCCATCATTGAGTTATCTTGACAGTCTGTTTCTAATCAGTACCTAATTGTAAGAAATTGCACAGTTGAATTAAGTAAAAGTGATAATGTGGACTCAATTGACAGCATAGGCCGAACATTTCTGTATTAATGTTCATTTTGAATGCACTAGTAACATGGCCTTTTTCCTGGACTTTTTGAAAAATGATTTGAAATGTAGGTTTCATAAGATTTTTGATTTTTGCAGAGAATAATATAAACCTGCCGTAGACATTCAGAGCTCTCCATTTGTTTGTTCATGCAAGTCAGTAAAAGCAGATTTTTGATTATAGCACAGAAGGTACTTTTTTTTTATATTAACATTGGAGATTGATGATTATTGACTGTATGAACTTGGACATGTTATTTGACCTTTTATCTGGGAAATGGTTTTAATAGCATTTTTATTCTCTTCCATTGCTAATTTTTTAAAAAATAAAAGCAATACTTCTGTAGAAAGCATGGAAAAATTCAAAAAGAAAATTAAAAGTCCTTCCTTTCCCATTAGTTCCACTCCCATTACAATTGCTTTTTAACCTTTCTTTGTTTTTAGAGTTTTTTTTCCTTCTTTTGGTTAATTCCAAAAGTTAATACCTTGATTTTTCCTTCAATTCTAAACAATATTTCTTCACTCTATAGTAGATAAGCAATTTAGGTCATTTTCCACCTGTCCTAGCACTTTGATTTCTACCAGTTACGTATTTGTTCCTTCTAGCTTTTTATAATAGTTAAATTTCTGTTTCTTGACCTGTTACTTTTGGACAGTGGGCCCTTCATATCCGTGGGTTCTGTATCTGTCAATTCAGCCAAGCTTGGATTGAAAATATTCAGGAAAAAAATGGGTTGGTTGTATCTGTACTGAACATGTACAGACTTTCCTTGTTATTCCCTAAGCAGTACAATATAAGAACTATTAATATTTACATAGCATTTATATTGTATTAGGTATTATAAGTAATCTAGAGATGATATAAAGTATATGGGAGGATGTGCATAGGTTACATGCAAATACCATGCCACTTTATATAAGGGACTTGAACATCTTGGATTTTGGTATCTGCAGGGGGATCCTGGAACCAGTCTCCCACAGATACCAAGGGGCGACTATATTTCTTCACTTCTTAGTCTTTCAGAGAAGGATTTAACACCCATCCATTTTCCTTTGTTTCTGCTCCCTCCATCCTCCTTCCTTTTCCAGCCTTTGTTTTCCATTAACATCATTACATTGTCAAGATTTATAGCATTTTTATTATGTCTTATGACTCTTCTAAAGTTTCCTGTTCTTTTTACTGGAAGATTCTAGAAATTGAGTACTAATAGCCAGCTTTTAAAATATGTATGTTGTCCGGAGCATTAGTCACTGTAGAATCAAGTAGTGTGGAGCCATAGAGGAACTTTTCTTCTGTTATTAAACCTGTGATTCTTAAAGGAGAAATATTAATATAACAAAGTCCTGCTTGAGTGAGGGAGTTCATTGAAACTATTTTAAATTTTAATATTAAAATGTGTTCTCATCTTATAACTATTCAACTTTTCTTGATAAATTTTCTGGAGTCTTGGATTTCCTTTTCTAATTTCGGAAGCTTGCTTTCTAGACCTGTTATTTAGCTGTCATCCTGGAATTACTTCATATAGTATTCCTACATAAGGTCTGTTATTTGGATTCCATGTCTTTCTCCTTTTTAGATGCCCTTTTTACTTTACTAGTATACAGTCTTGAGTAGTTTCAGGAAGGATATACTGGTGATAAACTTTCTAAGTTCTTGAATGTTTAAAAATGGCTTGCCTTTGTTCCTGATGGAAAGTTTACATGTAGAATTACAGGTTGGTAATACAATTTTCCCCCTCAGAACTTTGAAAATTTTGTTTAAGGAATTTATCTATCTATCTATTTATTTATTTATTTATTGAGACAGAGTCTCACTCTGTTGCCCAAGCTAGAGTGAGTGCCATGGCGTCAGCCTAGCAGCTCACAGCAACCTCAAACTTCTGAGCTCAAGCAATCCTTCTGCCTCAGCCTCCCAAGTAGCTGGGACTACAGGCATGTGCCACCATGCCCGGCTAACTTTTTTATATATACTTTTAGTTGTCCAATTAATTTCTTTCTATTTATAGTAGAGACGGGGGTCTTGCTCTTGCTCAGAGTGGTTTCGAACTCCTGACCTTGAGCTATCCGCCCACCTCGGCCTCCCAGAGAGCTAGGATTACAGGCGTGAGCCACCTCGCCCGGCTGTTTAAGGAATTTAAAACACCCAGTGTTGTTAATGAGAGATCCAGTGCAGATCTGATTTTTTTTTTTTTTTGTAATAACCTTGTTTGCAATCTTTATGATGATCTCTTTATCTTTGGTGTTAGAAAATGTGCCTAATGGTAGGCCTGTTTTCATTCCTTCTGGTGGATGCTTTTTAAGTTCTAAGATACTAAAGTTCTGGGGAATTGTATCTTCTATTTCTTTCTTTT